>PVIH01017516.1:0-41584 GCA_004025045.1 Sigmodon hispidus
CCGCACAGCACACACTGCACACCACTCTGCACAGCACACACTGCACACCACTCTGCACACCACACACACTGCACAGCACACACTGCACACCACTCTGCACACCACACACTACACAGCACAAACTGCACACCAAACACTGTACACCACACTCTGCACAGCACACACTGCACACCATACTCTGTACCACTACACTGCACAGTACACTCAGAACACCACAGTCTGCTCAGCACACTCTGTGTAGCACACACTGCACAGCACACACTGCACAACATACTATAAAACACACACTGCACAACACTCCACACCATGCACTGAACACTGAACACCTCACACTGCACACTGAACACCTCATACTGAACACCCACACTACACTGAACACCACATTCTGCACACTGGAAACCTCACACTGCACAGCACACATTGATGATCTCACATTGTGCATCACTGAACTCTGAACACCACACACTGTCTCTGAACACCTCACAGTGCACAATAAACACACACTGAACAGTGCATACTGAACATCACACACTGCACGCTGTAAAAAACACACACCAGGCCCACCAGACCCACCACAAACAAAAAAAGAGAAAGAAAAAATTGCTGTCATTCCAGAGCCCAGAGTCAGATGCCTGACATTCAAGGGGTTTCTGTGCACATGGTAATTATTTTGCCCAGTTCTGTGGTTCTTCATTTTTATATTCAATTGACTTTTCCAAAGAAATGTTTAATATCTGGTGTCCTTGTTTTCCTCCTCCCAGAGGTTCATGTGTTAAAGGCTTAATGTCTGGGCAATATTGAGATATATTCAAACCTTTAATAGGCGGAGGCCTGTTGTATTATATTTCTCTCCCCAACCTTCCGGTCTAGCCCAAAGTTTGAACCCACTCTCAGCCTCACTGTTGCTTAGGCCCCAATAATCACACAGATGCTTGTATTATTTTTATGCTGATCAACCTAGGGCCCAAGCATATTGCTAGCTAGCTCTTGCTCTTAAACTAACCCATCTTGTTCAGCCATGCAGCTCAATACCTTTTCTCAGAGCAACATTTCAACTTCTTTTTTCTATGTCTCTGGCGGCTCTGTGGTGTCTGTTCCTGTTCTGATATGTTCCCAGAACTTTCTTAGTCTGGTAGCCCTGCCCACACATCCTGTCTGCCTTCAGCCAATAAGTGTTTTTATTAAACTAGTAAGCTGGACAATTATTTACAATGAAACAGAATACAATCCTACTAAGGAAGCTCTTAGCACACCAGGGATATCACCATTGTAAGGAATTATAAAATTGGTCGTTTCCTCTGACTTTCTGCTTAGTAATATAAGATTTTACATAAGTCACATTTTTGCCTTGATATCATGTTAAGAGATAGAGATAGATAGATAGATAGATAGATAGATAGATAGATAGATGAGTCCTTATTGAACTGAGCCAATACAGACTTCCCAAATATGAGCTGAATAAATCTATTTTCTTTGTGAGTACCCCATGTTAGGTATTTCACTGGTGAAATACTAACAACTACACCTAATGATGTCCGTTGCTCATCTTTATTTATAGGTTAAGATCCTCTTGCCACATTTTGTGTGGGGGATGTGTGTGTGTGTGTGTGTGTGTGTGTGTGTGTGTGTGTCTCGGGAGGGAACAAAGCCTCTCCATGCATCCTTGGCTGTCCTGGAACTCACTCTGTAGGCAACACCAGCCTTGAACTCTGAGATCAGCCTGCCTGCCTCCATGGTGCTGGGATTACAGGCACTCACCACTACACTGAGCTTAAGGGCCCCCACTCTCAGATTGCACTCAACTCATCTCTGAGTACTGTTGGCTGAAGCCTGAATGAATACAACTTCTTCCTTCTTATATACTCAGGCTGGGAACAGATTAATATTGTGAGAGCAAAAAGCCAATGTGGGATTTCAGTATCAACATCCTACCACCACCACCTCAAGCTTCAACATTTTGGTTTTGGTGAGAAAAGGAAATATGGGGTGCAAACAACTTAAGTGCCCTTTTGTTAAAATCCATATAGTTATCCTACCAATGATAGCTTATTCACTTATTTACTTAGGGATCAAACCTGTCCTTGTATACCCAAGGCAAGTGCTCTACCCTGTCTACATCCCAAGGCCTCCTTCACTCCTGACTTTGACACAGGGTCTCACTAAATAGTCAAGGTTGGCCTTACTCTGTTGCCCTGGCCGGCATTGAACTCATAATTCTCCTGCCTCTGCTTCCCTGGTTGGGATTATAGACCTGTACCACAAGCTGATTATTTCAAAGTAGGTCTCAAAATGTTTTGACTCCCCTTTTCCAAAGATGGATACTGTCTCTTGTAACATGAATTTGGACTAAAAGAGACTCAGAGCCAGATATTGCGGAAAAGGCTGAAATATCAGAGAGAGGAAACACCACAGTCAGTTCTCATCCAGCTATCTTGCAACTTCCTCAACCTCACTCCTGGTGCTTCTGCCTCAGCTGTTTTGCCTTCAATACCCTTCTCTCCAGTTGTATCCCATCTAGGCTAGGATTAAAGGTGGGAGCTACTCTATTTGGTAGTCAGCCTTGAACTCACAGAAACACAAAAGTTGTCTGTCTCTGGAGTTATGGGATTAAGGGCGTAGGTCACCACTCCTGGTTTTCCCTGTGCTGGAATTAAAGGTGTGTACCATTGAAGCCCAGCTGTTTGCCCTTGTACTCAATGATCAAGAAATTCCTGAGCTATATTTGCCTAGATTTTGACTGTGTGTTGATCTCTTGATATTTCAGGTTTCATTAAATATGTAACATATTACCACAGTCTCTCTCTTTAGGTTTTGCACACAAACAGGACAAAGGTGATCGGATGTGACTTCCACATTAAGTCATGGAAAGAATATAGCTTCTGCCTGGGTTTCTTTCCCGAGACCCTTGACCTTAGAATCCATCAACACAGCAGACTGTTTGATGTCCTGTCCCTTCAGCCTATGACTAGCATCCTTACAGATTTAGGTGTGGATGAACTTGCAGGTCAGCTAGTTCTCAATCTGTGGGTCTTGACCCCCTTCGCAGGAATCACCTAGGACTACCAGAAAACACAGATATTTACATTGTGATCCATACCAGCAGCAAAATTACAGTTCTGGAGTAGCAACAAAGATAATGTCATGGTTGGGGCCACCACAACATGAGGAGCTGTATCAAAGGGTCACATCTTTAGGAAGGGTGAGGACCACTGACTGGTCTATATCATTCCAGCCTCCAGTCTTTGCCTCCCCCATGTAAGATCTAGACCTAGGAAAGTGGGGACCAGCCTTCCTGCCTGTGTGTGCTCTGAATTTCTGATCCGTGGAAATCACACACCATTATTTCTCCGTGCTGGTAGGAATTTGAGCTATTTGTTGTGTAGCGTTTGTAAGCCCCTACATTTTAGGATCATATCACACACAGATAGATGCTCAGGTGCCAGAAGGTAAATGGCTATATTATAGTTCTCATTCTTGGACACTCTGCTAGAGAGAAAACAAATTGAGATTTATAATCCACGAACCTGAGCCCACTTGTCTATATCCACCAAGGTCTTGATTGTTGAGGTATGTCTCTGAGTAGCCATGTTTACCTTGGTCCCAACTGAGGTTCACTTGAACACCTCAGATCAGAACTTCATCTGTTAGTCCTACTTACTGCTTGCTAAAGTTGATTCTTTCTCAGTCCACTGGCACTCTGAGGAGGCTGTAGCCCAGAGCAACAATGAGGGTGGCAGGCCTGGCAGCATACTGCCTGCTATAGTCTGAATATCTGCCTTCCCTATTCACATGTTGAAATCCCAGAACTTGAGGTGATAGGAACCCCATGAACTGAACAGATGGAGGACCAAGGGAATGTTTCTACCTTGTGTAGATGTAGAAAGAAGGCCGCCATCTTCAACCCAGAGGACAGCCTTCAACAGGAACCAGCCTTGCTTGAATCTAGTCTCAGACATCCCATCTTGGCCTCCAGACCTGTGACATATGATTCCCATTGTTTATAAGCTACAATGTGTGTTATTTTGTGAGAGCAGAAGAAACAAACCAAGATGTCCTTGAGCATGAGCTTTAGGGAGGACAGGCAGAGCCACCCCAGTCTTGTTCTTGAGTCATTGGCAGGAAGCCAGAAGCCAGAAAATGTTCCCTAAGTCCCTTGTCTTGACATTGTAAATTCAATACCTCAGTCTCCATGCTATCTACTTACTCCACCATGCACTTATATCAATGATAAGAGTTACTCCAGAGTGACTTCTCTCTCCCTCAGCCCAGAGACAGCCAACTCTCTTTTGGGTGTGGCCTTGAAAATGTTCCCACAAATATGTCATGTCTCTTCTGGTACTAGTTAAGCCTTGTGACATTTGTGGGACACAACACACAACCCTTCCCTTTCCAAGCTTTGTCTGATCCCCAGCTTGGGATCCTTGTTAATCCTTCTCAGTCTACTCTTGGGCTTCCCAGTACCACAGTGACAGCTAAGTCCACCAGCTGGCAGCTGGCAATGGCCTGAACCATCCTGAGCAGCTGACATCGAGTTCACAGGGAATCTCAGACACTTTCTCAGTCTAGTGACTCATACTTGCTCTCTACTCAGAACATCCAGTTCTTAACCACACTGTCCCCCAGAAATTATGATTCTGGTTGCAGCCTTCATCTCTGCGTGTCTGCTCAGCTTTCCGACGGTGTTCCAGGAAACTGGTGCATGCTGGGTCATCTTTCTCCCAATTTGAGCCAGGATGAAAATGCAATGTTGGCTTACATTCAGGTATATGACTTTAGCTCAAGAGGTATTGCTGACTTTGGAGCTCCCAAACCCTTGACAGTACCCACCCCCATTATAACATCCACAAAACCCCCAGCAGGATAGAGATTTTGAGTAGTAAGGATTAATGAAATACAGTGTTGTTCTACTTCATTTAATTTAATGGCTGCATCATGTACTATGGATGTTCCCTCATTTGCTTAACTAATCCCCTATTGAAGGACATTAAGGTAATTATTATTGTTATTAGATGAGCAGCTGAACCTTGGAAGCACACTCTTAAATGTTTTCCTTCCAAGGAACATGAAGAAGCTGTTTCTTATCAAGCGGACCACACCCCTTGGAGGTTATTGCACCCCGGCCTGAGACTCACAGGCATCATGAATTGTCAGCAGCAGGAGTGGGGCCCTTAGGAACACAGGGGTGGGTGACAGACAGCAAGGTGAAGGGCAAATGTCCAATTTGCCCAGCTATGACCAAGTAACTAAAACTGTATTTTCCTGTGTTAAACTCAGCCATGGACTTATGCCTTCCTTGACACACTCATGGTCCTATTCTGATTCTTTAAGGTGCTCAGAAAGGCCAATCTGTTGTTCAGGAAGGAAAGCAGAAGCCTGATGTCAATCTGCAAGACCATAGTGCTCCTCTGATGAAGACCCATTCCTGGGGGCTACCCACACACAGCAGGCCCTGCTTTCTGTCTTGTGACACTACTATATGCTAAAGATGGCCACTTCTCTACAAACAGAACAGGGAAAAACTAACTTGAATGTATCAATCTTAAGGATGGTCTAGACTTGATGGGAGACAGCAGAACCACACTCATGGACGTGGAAGACAGCTGTCAACAATCAATGTCAGCTGGGTGTCAAATGCTCTTCTGAACATTCTAAAGATTCCAACTCCTTTAACTGCATGTCAAACTGAGGAGGTAGGTCCCATCAGCCTCATTTTACAGATGGAGAGACTAATGTCCAACAGGATTATGTAGACAGATCAAAGAAAGGACAGGATAACTGGCGACCTGGATCCAAGTGGTATGAAAAATGGATTTTCTACCAGTCCTCTGTCTCCAAGGCCACTGTGTGAGAAGCGGCTGTGGCCAAGAGTATTCAAATGAGAGAAAAACAACCAGAGTCTTGTGATTGACACGGACTAATCACTTCCACATCTGAAGGGATGACAATGTGACCTAGTTAGCAGGCCATTGCTTCCTATGCTCAGGGTATGGTGGACCAGGTGAAGGTTTGTGAAGACTCTACCACTCTGAAGCAAGTCAAACCAGAGGAGCTGGCTTTGGTTTGCTGCAGCCCATAAAGGCATCACAGTTAACTGTTCAGGTGACCTGTGTGAGCTAAATAATCACTGAGAAGGAGAAAGAGATTAGGTAAGGAATCAGGAGCCCCAGGTCCTGGCTGTATAGTAAGTTAAAAGGCCAGAATGTGTGCTTAACAAAATCACATACAGCAGTCATCTCTGTATGGACGGCAATACCCAGTACTCTCAACTTCCATTGAGATGCTTGGCTTCAAAGGTTTTTCCATATTTGTTTCACTGTTGCATCCAAGCCAGACAGGTGCTGCTATCTCCATCAGATAAAGAGGCTGAGACTCAGGGAAATTTGAATTACCCAGGGTCATGCATGAAAGGAGAGGGCTGGGCTGAGCAGCAGAGCCAGAAACAGAAGCCATCTTTCCACTCCTAATTTGAAAGTGTAATATGAGGGCACTGGGTCCCTTCAGGTTGCAAGGAGTGGGAATACACATCTCATTCTGACTCACCCATGTTCAACAAAGTTACTCAAATAGGTTGTTATTGTATTTACACATGGAAAGCCGCAAGTACTAAAAACCTGGTGTCCCTGGTTCCTTTGCCGCTTAGATAGGGCTGAGTGTTTAACATTTGCTTGTAATTCACTGACAATATACCAACACCTTTTCAAATTGATGCTACAGAAGCCAGGGAAGCCTAAAGAGGGTTGATATGTGGGAAGGAATGGAGGAGACATCTCCCCAAGCTTTCAGTCTTCCTGCGGTGGCAGCAGAAATCATAAGAACGCTGATTTTGTTTGCTGAGTACCAATCACTGTGTCACCTACTTCAAGCACTGTCTCATGAGAACCCTACATCGATGAGGGCCACAAAGTTAGAAAGTGATGGGGTTCAAATCTAGATTTGTAGGAGGCTCTTATTCACATGCCTCTATCTTAGTTATTACTTCATAAGCAGAACACATTTTTCTTTTAAATTCCATGGTATCCTGCTTTTTCTCATCTTGTAAACATATAATGGAATTATAACTAAAATCAGTCAAGACAACTAATTTCTAATACACTGAATATTTTAAAAGAACCTCAAATTTCATAAGATTCTATAATCCATTAGACCATTTTAGCAATTTATAATCTTGGCCTACAGATAATGTCAAGAGGACTCATTTGGCCTCATTATTTCAACCACTGGAGATCTCTTATATGATAATTGGCTCCTAATAGTCACAATCTAATTTAATTTATTGATGAATACCTAGTATTTATATTTTATGGATATTCTTTTAATTATTAAATCGCTGCATCTTGGGAAGAAATATAATTTTGTTATAGGGCAAATGTTCTTCATGTCGACATCTCTAATGACATTTTAAAAGTGTATGAGGGTGTAAGAAGATTAGGTTTCAGAGATAAAATGTGTTACATTTTGCTAAAGAAAGTTTTTTTTTTCAGGAAATAAATACTTTACATGCAAAACTACTTAGAGTGCTAATGTGATTATCTTGGTGATTAAGAGTAGAAATAGAGCGCCCGTGTGCTTTAACTCAGACTGTCTAGAATTACTAACCGCACTCAGAGAGGGGGCTGGCTGTAGTTAGCTAAGGAGAGAGAATTACCACTTAGCCATAATGGAGCACAGGGCACAGTTCACAGGCAAGGGTCCTCCTTCAAATCCCAGACCTGACCTTCTGTTTGTGTGGCCTTCACTGAGCTGCTGGACTCACTCACCCTGTTCACTGCTCTCCAGCTTTTATAGGCAGGGTCTCATATGTGTCACAAGCAGTGCTAGACCTTGCTATGTAGTCTAGGCTGGCCCCAAGCCTGTCATCCTCCTGCCTCAGCACTCTGAGTGTTGGGATTAGAGACACGTGCCACCAAGCCTGGCTCTGTTTTCCATTTTAAAAGTGAGATTCAGAGTCTAGAAAGACAGTGCCACAGTTAAGAGAATGTACTGCTCTATCAGTGGATTGGGAAACTCACAATCAGCTGTAAACCCAACTATGGGAATCCAAATCCACTTCTGGCCTCGAGGGGCACCTACATTCTTATGCATATACCATATACAGACCCCCTCACAATATACTTAAACATAAAAATATTTTTAAAGGTGAGATTAATAAGACCTCCTAAGTAAGAGTAATAGTGAAGATAGGATTAATTAATTTTTAAGGTGCAGAAGAAAATTAAAATGTGAGATCCCCTTGCTCAAAGTAATTAGAGCCTGGCATGATGACACACATCTGTAATCTCAGCAGTTAGAAGACTACAATGACAATTAGGGCTCTATATAAAGATCTTGTGCCAAACAACAGCTAGAGAACTATAAAACAAATTGAGAAAATAGAATTCCTAGAGTACAATGTCAGGAGAACAGGGCCTTTCCGAGCGTGGTCACTGAACAGCCACAAGTCTGTGGAGGCTTCACAGTCAGCACAGATATAGATGACATGAAAGGCCACATGGAAACTCGATCCCACATGCAGAGGTTACTGAAGAATGTCTGTCCTTTGTGCCTGGGCTCAGTTCACCACCTTATTTTACATTGCATGGAAAGGGGATCTAAGAGTAACTTCATCTTGTAAAGAGATATGCGGGTCAAGCTTCAGAAAATCGGATTTTAGATTCCCCGGACTGAGCACACATGTTGAATGGAGAAGGCCAGAGGACCAAGGCTAATGTGCCCTCCCTTCCCTTCCCCTCAGTTATGTCAATTTTAGGAAGAAGAATAGAGAACATAAGGATGTTGTTTCCTAGCACAGGTCTGAAACCATAAAGCTAATCTCATTGGGGTTTGTGCTACATTGAATTAAACTCTTAATTCTAATTTCACCAAATACGGTTACCGAGGGAACAGGAAGCAGAGCTTGGTAACTGGGTTCTGCTGCCAATGGGAGGTGAGAGGGGACAGAAAATTGATTTTGTGTCTGCTGGGGAGCAGGTGAGGCTATTCTGATCTGTTGGTCAGAAAGTCTGTTTCTTTGTAAGGAAGCAAAGGCGTTTCTGGTAGAGACTTTGCTTCAAGGGGTGGGCCAGCCATGTGTTTCCTGGGGCATCCATCTCACAACAGATTGATAGTGTCTCTATTGATGTCCACTGTCCTTATATATGCCAAGTACGGCCATCCTGACCAGACCAGGATCTGGAAGGAAAGGGGCGGTCTGTCTATAGTTCACCATGTGGCCTTCTTTAGGCTGGATGGCTACACAATACATTTTTAAGGGAAAGGATCATGTAATTGACAGGCCCTTGCTCCTTGAGGCTAGGCTTGGATCTGTAAACTGAGAGAGGCAGTGATATCCAAGGCTGATGAGGGGACCACCAAAGACTTAGTCAAGAGATGTCCACTACCCACCCACAGTAGTAGGTAGCCATCTGCAGCCCAGGAGGCAGCCCAGGGGCTGTTTCTGAGTGGACAGGCTGGAGCGCTCAGAGAACAGCAGAGGGGCAAGGTCTGCATCTAAGGCACTCTGCCCCTTTAATCCAGGGGCAAATGTATCACTGTATTATTAAAGACAGTTGCGAAGTGCCAGGCAGTAGTGGCACATGCCTTTAATTCCAGCACTCAGGAGGCAGAGGCAGGCAGATCTCTGTGGATTCAGGGCCAGCCTGGTCTACATAGTGAGTTCCCAGACAGCCAGAACTACACAGAGAAAACCTTTCTAGAGACAATAACCAAAACCAAAACTAAGAAACCCACAAACAAACAAAAATAAGACAGAAACCCAAAAATTGTCGGGGAGGGGTGGTATATACCTTTAAACCCAGCTCTTGGGAGGCAGGAGCAGGAGGATCTCTGTGAGTTCAAGGTCATCCTGGTCTACAGAGCAAGTTTCAGGACAGCGAAGGCTATACAGAGAAACCTCGCCTTTAAATAAATAAATAAACAAATACAACCAGTTATTGAAATTTCTCCTCCAACTGTGCCTCAGCCAAGGCTACACAGAGAAATCTTGCCAATAAATAAATAAATAAATGGATGGATGAATGAATAAATAAATAAATAAAACCAATGGCTGAAGTTCTTCCTCCAATTGTGCCTCAGCATCCCATGTGGGGATTTTGCCCACCCAGAAACTTCACAACCTACCAAGCAGGGCTCCACCATCTGGATTCCCAGGTGACAGGAGTGAGGATCTTGGTTTGAACTGATCTCTAGAGCAGGCTAGCCCCCAGGGCACCATCTGGGATCAAGGACCTTCTGTGGCTACCCTGCTTCCTGACTGGTCTGACATTTCCTCTAGCCTCCTTAGCATGAATGATGACAATTAGCTGCGGTAGCCAGGCCAGAAAAATGTTCCAATGGCTCCCCCTGCTGCCCACACGTTATACTGCATGCAGTTGCAAAGGGAACTATTCCCAGCTGAAAGGACTGGCACTTTAAAAATGACCTTAACTAACAGTCTTATGTAACAAATGGTAATTTAAAATAAAAAAAATCCTTCACATTGTCTACTGGTCAGGACTTTGGTATGAGGGCCTGCCTTTGAGAAGGGATTGAGTTACAAGAGCAGAGTCTCATGGATGGAACTGGTACCCTTAGAAGAGGCTGAAGAGGGCTAGAGATGTTCAGCTGGGAAGCCTTTGCTCTGTAAGGATGAAGACTGCACTTCCTAGCACCCACGGAAATACCAGGCTATCCTGCAGTCCCTGGAGCATGACAGAGAATCCCCAGAGCAAGCTAGCTGGCTAGACTAGGCAAACCACTGAGCTCTGGGTTCAAGTGAGAGACGATACCCTAATACATAAGGCTGGGGGCTACTGAGAAAGACACTATCAACCTCTGGCCTCCATCTGCACACACACACACACACACACACACACACACACACACAAATGGGGCAAGTGTCAGTCACTAAGGTGGGCAAAGTTCTTTCCTCCCACCATGAGGAGACACCTCAAGGCACAATCCATGAGGAAGCACACCACACCTAAAGATGCCCTGACTTTGAAATTCTCAGCCTTCAGAACTGTGAGAAATCCCTTTGTTCACAATCCACCCACTCTATGGTATATGTTGACTATTTATTTTCTGAAGTGCTTGACATTAACAGAAGTGGTTCAGCTAAATATTTTTGGAATATTTACATAGATTCAACTGGGTGAGCCATCCCTAATCCAAAATTTTGAAATGCTTTAAAATTCAGAACTGTTTGGTCTGGAGGGAACTGGTTTTGGATATTTTAGACACTCATTATTCTATTTAACAGACAAGGTCTGGAACCACTATCACTGCCACAGTTGGCACCAGGTATTGTAATTGCTTCTAAGGGCTGATATAAGTTATTTAATCCTAAACGTTAGACATTAAGTATCAAGTGCACATAAGTGACCTGATGGAGGTAGCAAAGGTAACGATGGGTGGCTACAATTGCCAGGGCTACACAGACAAGAAGGAGTATTCCAGGCATGGAAGGGCGTGGGCAACCTAGCCTGTGAAGCTGCCTGCAGGGGAACAGGCTGGTAACAGCATGGCCCTATCTGGCACAGGCAAGCACAGTGACATTGATGCTCTGGAGGAATAAACTCAGAGGCAGACAGAGTGTTTGGAGGCAGGGAGGTGTCAGGACACACATGGCAGATGTCTTTGCAGAGTAGGCAGGGAAGCAGCTGGGGAGGTGGAGGAACTGTAGAAAGATCTTTCATTCTCCAAAGAACTCACCCCGCTCGCTCATCCTTTCCACTCATAGATGGCTGTCCACAGCAAAGGATTCTGTTACTGTTGGGATCTTAAAGTCTCCCAAGAAGCCAGATATTGAAAGTTTCATTGCCAGCCTGTGGCCCTCCTGAAAGTTAGGACCTTGTAGAAGTTAGGCCAAATTAGGTCCTTAAGCGTGTACCCTTAAAGGGATACTAGTACCCCAGAGCCCATTCCTTTGCTTCTTGGCCATCATGGAGTAGTCTCCTCAGCCACACATGACCTCCACTATGATGTTATGTTTCACCACACTCAAAGTGATGGACCAAAGGACGATAACCTGACATTTCAGAGTAGGAGGAAAGAACTTTGCCGTCCTTAGTGACTGACTGCTCTGTCTGCATATATTCCTGCACGCCAGAAGGGGGCACCAGATGTCATTATAGATGGGTGTGAGCCACCATGTGGTTGCTGGGAATTGAACTCAGGACCTCTGGGAGAGCTGCCAATGCTCCTAACCGCTGAGCCATTTCTCTAGCCCAGAAAAATATCATTTTAAGGAGTTAATTTCAGGGAGCTGGGGAGATGTCTTAGCAGTTAAAAGCTGGTCTTCCAGAGGATCTAGGCTGGATTCACAGCACCCTCATAGCAACACACAACTCCAGTTGCAGAGAATCTGATGCCTCCTACTGGTCTTGGTGGGTACCAGGCATGCAAGTGGAATACAGACCTACATGCAAACAAAACACCTGTACACATAAAGAAAAATTAAAAATAACTCCACAGATTTTCTGTGACTTTAGAGTGCCATCATCAAAAAGAAAGTCAATGTTGAAAATAATCTGACAAAAGATGTTGATGTTTTAAGTTTGGGAACACTTTCTTCCTTCTGCATACTGGTGGGTTTCAGAAATGCCTCTGAGCACTTTGAAATAGGTTGCAAGGGGCCAGGGACATGGCTTATCTGGAGAAAGAAAACTCAAGGTGTGATTGAAATTCTGGAACAGCAGAGGGTAACCTCTGAGCTGAAGGGCACACACACCTGTGAGATTATAAGTCATCTGTTTGATAAAACAGTAGCAGCTCTGGAAAATGTTCAGTTCAGGTAGATATGGTGGAACCCACCTTTAATCTCAGCACTTGGAAGCAGAGACCATCTCAACACCCCATCTCCACCAATAAACAAAATACCCCAACTATAGTCAATAGCTGATAATGGAAATTTGTACAAATTCTTTTCAGTTACCTTGTCTGGGGAACAAGGATGGCTTTGTATGTACTTCAACACTGAAGCTGTGTTCAGTGACCTTTTCATCTTTTTTTCCTTCCTGCTACACAGTGGTAGAAATATACGGGCATTGAAGATTTTTGAAAGCAAAGCAATGCCAAGCGTCTGTCACAGCAGATTATCAGAAGTTCTTCTCACCGCAGGTCAAGAAGACAGTGTCATAAAAGTGCAGATTGAATTCCTTCATTTAGGAAAGATATAGCAAACATGGTAAATGTCAACCCTAGGAAGAATTGAAGAACTCTCAAAGCAGCTGCTCCCTCTTTGGCTCACACAAAATTGGAGTACAATACAGAGAGCTGCTCAAGATTACTAAAATGAGAAAAAGTAGTTCTGCCACAATTTGCATACTACCAATACATTTGTATGGCCTACATTTGCAGGATATTCTAAGAATCACTTGAGGCTTTTCAGCCAGCCCCTGAAAAGGCTTAGAAGTTGACTTCTCAGAGTCATAAAGTCTTTAAAGTTAGTCAAAAGGGAAGACTTGACTTTAGATTGTACCCAGGATCTTTAAGCTAGATGCTTCTGCCTTTTTATTTATCCATCTTAAGAATCACTAGTGCTAGAATTAAAGGTATGTGCTATCGTTTTGTAAGCAAGAAAAAGGTCACATTTTCTGTTTTTATTTGGCTAACAAACATGCTTTGCCCATATGCTAACATAGGAAACAGATCATTTTGAATTTTAATACTTTGTATTCATTTCTCTTCCTGCCATGGTGGCAAAATATCCAGCAGAAGCAACTCAAGAGATATTTACTTGGTCTGAGCTTTACAGGGTTCAGTCCCTTCCATGGGGAAGACATGGTGATTGGAATGGGCTGGTCTGTGGTGGTGGAAGCTTACAGTGCAGTGTTCACACCTTAGCAGATCAAGAAGTAGAAAAGAAGAGAAGCAGGGCTTGAACATAACCGGTAAGGCCTGTCCTCAGTGGCATACATCAGCCAATGATGTCCCATGCCCCCTGAGGTTTCACAACCTCCTCAAACAGTACAATCAGATGGGGGCAAAGGATTCACAGACATGAGCCTGTGGTGGAAATTTTATATCCAAACAATACTTTAATAAACAGTGATCCTTTTGTACAAACATTAGCACATGTGCTACGCTGAGCCTGAAAAAAAAAAAAAAAAAAAAAGAGATCATTCAGGACTAGAAAAGGACAGACATACCTTACATATTTAACAAGCTTCCTAGGTGGTCATGTGGCAAGTAAAGCTTGACTACGTCCAGTGATATCCAGGATCACAACCCTCAATAAAACTTCAGTGTATTATTTCTTGCCTTATTATATAAACTTGAATTGGAGAATCATATCTTAAAATAAAAAAGTCCTCCAAAGGCTGGGCTCAGCAGGTAAAAGTGCTTGTTGTGCAAACTCAAAGTTCAAGTCTTAGAAGCCATGTAAAAAGCTGCAAGTGAGCGTACACTGTCTGTAATCCCAGCACTCCTCCTGTAAGGCAGGAGGTACATGGGAGAGTTGCAAGGAAGATTGTAGGCTAGCTAGCTGAGAGGGGACAGTGAGGCAGCAATGAGAGACACCGCTTAAATAAAGCACGGTGGGAGAAGTTGTGTGACTGTGAAAAGTTGTCCTCTGACCTCCACACAGCAGCTGTGGCAGGCCCAGGCCTGCACTTATACAACAACCTTAGATGTGATACCCCCCCCCTTTCTGAGAGAGGTCTCACTCCTAGGCCCAGGTTGGTTCACTCACAGCAACTCTTATGCTGGAATTTCAGGCATGAGCCCTCACACCCAATCCTGATTTCTATTTCTTTCCTCTACTCCTGTAAGAGGCATCTTCAAATCAGTAGTAAGGGAAAGTTTCAGCTTAGTCTCTCTATTCCCAATTCACATTTCCCCCTAGATCAATTATCTTGGATGGCTCCTGGTTGGAAGTACTATTAAATGGACAAGGAACCAATGGATAGGTTTGTGAGCTTTTATAACACTTTTGGACTTAAACTATGTTTCACTGTTTTTACAATTTTATTTTGTGCATATGTGTCCATGTTCATGTGTATGAATGCTAGGTGCTTGTGTGCTATGGCACATGTGGACATCTAAAGACAACCTTCCATCTTGCTTAAACCAGGGTCTCGTTTGTTGCTTACTATTGTGTATGCTGTGGTAGCTGGGCTTCGAGCTTCTGAGAGTCTCCTAACTGCCTTCCACCTTGCTGTAGGAACTCTTCCATATGCACTAGAGATGCTTACTACCATGCCTTGATTTTCAAGTACCCATGAAAGTAAACAGCAAGCACTTTACGGTTATCTCACTAGCTGATAAACATGTTTCTGAATTTTATAGTGAGCAGTTTACCCATTTTACCTCATTACAGATTATTTACTGATTGATGCCTGGGCTGGGCCTACATTCCCATGGTATAGGAATCACCAATAGGTCAATTTAGAAAATAGACATTTTCTTTCAATCCCAAAGTAGCCCTTTACAATTGTAAAAGATTTTTAGACTCTCTTAAAAAAAAAAAAAAACAATAAAGTGGGCCTAAGGTGGCTTAGCAGACTACCAGGCCTGATGACCCGAGTTCAGTTCCTCCAGTCCACATGGAGGAAGGTGAGAACCCCTGTGGGCTGTCCTTCACTTGCTGTTCACAACATTTACACACAAACACAGCACAATTTTAAATAAACCTAAGATCCTAAAGGCTTCAAAGAGAAAAGTTACACTTGTATACTCCCATGTACTGATATCCAAAATATAGTTGATCAGTTAAGTTCCCTGCCCCCAAATAAAATCATCCTTGTTTTGGGAAGACAAGAGTCTCATGCAGGAAAGGAAGTAGCTCACACTAGCTTGGAATTGTCTGCAGCTTAGGAAGGCTTCAAATTTGCAGCTCGGCTTCCGAAGCACTAGTGTCAGAGGTGTGAACTACCAAACCTGGTAACTAATGTTCTCATTTGATTTTTTGTAAATAATCCAATCTGACTATATCCTTCAATTTTTAAAAATTATCAGATTTTTAAAAAGATTTAGTTTGCATTATGTGTAGGTGTTAGGCGAGCACTGGGGAGATGTGCATGTAACTACAAGAGCCTTCAGAGACCAGAGGTGTTGGATCCCCACTAGAACTGAGTTATAGGCAGTTTTGAGCAGTCCGATTTGGATGCCAAGAACCCAGTGCATGTTTTCTGGAAAAGAAATATTCACTTTCTCCAGACCCGCCTCTAATTTTTAAAATGTCCTTTAAATGGGATTTTTGTTTTTGTAGTGCTAGGGATCACACTTGGGTCTCCCAACAAACTAAGCAAGCACTATACCATGGAGACACACCTTAGTCCAGCAAATCCAAGCTTATAAATGAAGGCAACAAGTAAATGGCTTGTTGCTTAACCTGAGTATCCCAACAGTGTGGCATTTACTTATTAATAAGTTTACATACACACTAAACCAGTTGTTGTATCTATGGCAAAATGATCTCCTAATTTAGCAATGTAAGGGATAACTACCACTTTACTACTGTCAAGAAAAATAACTGTTCAAAAAACATGGAGGTTGCTGGGTGTGGTGACAACACACCTAAAATCTCAGGAGTGAATTCAAGGCCAATCTGCTATTATGTAGCAAGTAAGTTCCAGGTCAGCCAGAGCTACATAATGAAACACAATCTCAAAACAAACAAAACATGTTTCTAGAGATTCTAGAGATTCAAGATGGTCACCAAATAGTCAGTGAAAAATAAGTAGGAGTTCAGCACCAATGCACGACAAAACACACTTTATTTTGACAGCAATGCACATGGTGCTGTAGGTGAGGCATGCGACTGGAATCTGCATATCATCACAGGCCAGTCTGGAAACCAGTGGACAGGAATACTATTGTTAAGTCTTGAAGGTTTCATTCAAGTTGAAGACAGTTGTGTTTACTTACTGGAAATGGAGTATTTAATCAACAACTATGCCACTAACCAAGAGTGCAAAGCCAAGTAGGAGAAGCTTTAGTATATTTAGAAATCAGTTTTAATATCAATGACAAAAGATTTCACTTACTCAACTAAGGCAAATGACTTTCATTAGATGATATGGAAACTGGGCATACACACATCCATCTGTTCATTTCTGTAACTACTCATTTCACTGTCCTTTATTTCACCAAAGGCCAGTACCAGTTTGCCTAGAAGTGGTCTGGATAAAGAAGCATATTCTAATATTTTGTAATGTCATACATTTGGGGCTAAGTTGAGTCAAATCTGACCTCTTTACAATAGAGGATATCAAGTGCAGTTCAAATGCAATAGCAGAACTTCTAAAGGAAGATGTGAAAAAACAATGCTAAGGAGAGATCCAGTCCTTTGATGAAACTATTAGGTGCTACAGACTTGTCAAAATGAACTTGCAAATGAGGGGGAGGGCTGAGACATTTTGTGAAACAGTATTTTTAGATAAGCTGCTTCATTTTCTCCCCTTCTTTTAGAACAGATGCAGATTAATGGTTTATGCAAGGATGCACACTGACATTCTGCTTAACTGTTTTCTAAATGCAATACTGTGGGTTTAAACAGTATGCTTCCATTTACACAAATATATTGTACATAGTCAATGTAGCTTAAGATTGAGAAGAACACACTTTATCTACTAAGAAAATCACTTACCAAACCTCTGCGCTTTTATAAGGTATTTTTACAAGTAACACAGGACCAAAACATCCAACTATCACTTTATTTATATTACTATGCTTAAGTTACATGGGAAAGACAGCCAAGCAGTTCTGCCCCATTTCAGAAAGTTTCCAATCAACACCAAGTATGTGGTGACAAGCAACTAGGGATGGTGACATCTGTGGGTCAAGACTGACAAGGAAGAATGGGTTCTGGTGCTACAGTTCCTCTCCAACAAGAATATGGCACACTGGCCAGCACAAGCCACGCTAACACTGAGCCTCCAGCGCTGGGCACAGATTCGGATCTCTTCTTGAAGCTAGCAAATTAATTGAAATAACTGGGTTTAAAAGAAAGTTTAAAACAAAGCCCAAATAATTTAAAAACCATGCTCTTGACATTCTCCACTCAAAATGTACACAAAACACTCCTTTTCACTCTAGGAGCTCCGTTTTTTTCCCCCTCACATAGCCCACCATGTAGCTGCAGACTCTTCTGCCTCAAGATGAAAACGTAGGGAAAAAATTAACGGCATCTGCATAATATTCTCTCTACAAACTGCTGTTGGATGGGAATACAAAATTAAAAAAAAAAAAAAGAAAGAAAGGTTCCATCTTAGATTCTCACAACCTCTGGTTCCGCAGTTCATGAATCCGATTCTGGTGCTAAGGTGACAGTGTATGTAAGTAGATTTTTGTTTTCAGTGAAGGAGACCTGGGAAAAGATGGATTTATCTTTTTTCTTCAAGAGTTATCAGATGGTACATGCTCCTCAAAGCCTTCACTTTCTCGAACTAGTGCACGTTCCAGGATCACACGACCTTCCTTATAACGCTGGCTGTCTTCAGTAGCAAACTCATAGATCCATCCCAGTTTGCTATTGCAGTTTTTGCAGCTCACATCTCGAACCATATGGCGGCCAGTGAGCATGACCCGATCTTGAACTTCACTGTACTGCAAGTTAACTACCTAAAAAAAAAAAAAAATGTACACACACAAAAACCTTTTAAAAGTCATGTAAGTTAGTGGCCAATTGTGACAATAAGTAAATGTATGTGCAACTGAGTATCATAGAGCTGTGCATGCCCATGGTCCCAGTGTGGAGAGAGGCAGGATCGAGTCTGAGGTGAGACCAACGTCACTGCACAGTGAGACCTTGACTCCAAACAAACCACCAAGCAAGTATAGTTACACTCATGATAACCATCTAGAGCTGGTTTTAAGAGATGCTGGGATAGCCTGTGACATTAGGCCTGTAATCATAGTATTTGGGATGCAGAAGCAGGAAAGGAGTTCAAGGCCAAGGTCCCCCATATAAGTCAGTTTCAGGCCAGGCTATAGAAGATTTCTGTCTCAAACCCTATTCCTGACACACACATCAAAAAAAGGAAAACTACATTGCTGAGATAGGTAAACATTTGAAAATTGTGCTGTGTTAGGTTTCTAATTTGGGATTTTTTAAAAAAGATACTTAATCTTTATATAAATGAGTGTACTGCCCACATGTATGCCTATGTGTGTCTGGTGCCTGGGCGGTCAGAAGGCATTCTAGAAATAGAACTAGAGTTATAGATGGTTGTGAGCCGCGATGTGAATATTAGCAAGTGAACTTGGGTCTGCTGCAAGAGCAACTAGTGCTCTTACTTGCCAAGCCATCTTTCAGCCCTGAGTCTAATGCAATCTTCATATAGTACTAGACAAATCCAACTCTTGCCATTTATATATACTAGTCGTATTTCTGCTTGTAGTAAAGAAAAGGGTCTGGAATTAAAGCTATGAGATAAGTTTGGGTCCAACTGTTAATTCATTCTATAGTGATGAATGTAGTAAGATAATAAAAGAGCCTATTATAATACCATCACTGTTCCATAAAGTGTTATATTTATTTCTGAAAATATTTTATATATATAAACAGGTTAGGATAGGCTATCTTACCACGAGCTATACAATGTAACATATTAGTTGAAGGAATGCAAAGATAATGAAGACAAGAATTGGACTCTAAAATAATTTGGAGGATTTCCAACCATTGTAAATACCCAATAATCCTCTAAGTTTCACTTTCCTCTAAAAGATCAGTGGATCGTAAATAATTTTGGCTTTAAAGGTAACAGAGTCTTAATTACAACTATTTAACCTTGACACTCTGACACAAAAAACAGAGACTTATATGAATGAGCAAGACTGAAGACTGCTTACAGTTAACAGGCACTGTCTGCCATTGTCAAGTCCTCCTCTGTAGAAGGGACACACTACTGCTACTTAATCATGTAACAGAGGAACAATCTGTAGGGAAAAGTTAATCTAATCTTTAAAAGCACTCACTTAAGACAAGACTAGATCTGTTTCTTAGCCTATAAGATTTGGAAATTCAACACTGCTAGGCTCCAGGGTGCACAATCATATCAACTAGTCTCAAAACAGGTCCAAAATTTCAAAGCACAGCAGACTAGACACACATTTGCAAATCTGTAAATGATTTTCCTTTTGGTAGACCCAAACAAGCCAAACGGTAATCAGAAAACTAACTGTGAAATCAATTATATAGCAAAAGAGGTTAGCTAGATTATCTTCCAATAAATAAGCTGAGATGGCTACCTCCCTTAGTGGATCAGTAGTGACACAGGGAGGGAAGACATAGAGAGACATAGAGAACCAGTCTTTTTTATTGATGTTTTGAGACAGATTCTCACTGTGTAGCTGAAACCGGTCCAACTGGCCTATAATTCACTGTGTCTCCCAGGCCGTTCTCCAGTTTGTGGCAATCTTCCTGCTTTGGCTTTCCAAGTAACAGGATTGTAGACAGAAGTCACCACACCCTATCTTTCTTCTTCTCTTTATTTAGACTTTATAAAAATAAATAAAGTAGAATTATGTTTCAGTAATGTATCCCTGAAATCTCATAGAAAAGCTAATAAGTAGCCACTTCTGTAGGTTTCAGCCACCATTCTGGTCTTTCCTGGTATCTGTAAACTCTTAAGGGAATAATAGTCTAGTCTTGCTGTCAAATATATCCATGAAGATACGTTTGAAATGAAGCTTTTATTCCACCAACCTTGTTAAAAAGAAATGCTCTACCAGTGGCACCCGTGAACCGAGTAGAGATGAGTTCTGAGCGGTTGGTCAGGATCGTATCACAGTTTGCACAAGAAAACAGACGGGTACCACCAATATGATCAAGAAAAATTCTGCCCATTTTGAGAGCTAAAGTTCTTAAAACCTAGAACAAATGGAAAAAGATAAAACACATTATTTAAAAAATTGGTAGCAGCTATTGGGGGGAGATGTTGTACGTTATTTATATACAATAATCTCAGTATTTTTCTAGTACCTGTTTTGTGAAATATCTGACCTTAAACATGGGGATTCACACAGTGAACAGGTAAACAAGACACACCAAGTTGTTAGCAGCTATAAACATGCCGAGTTGAGACTTAAGGAATGGTATCACTTCTCTTCTGGTTGGTGTGAGAAACAAACAAAAGGAAAATCAAATTTCATTTAAAAAACACATATATGTCTATAAATATCTCACTGGCACAGATGGGCTAGAGAGATGGATCCATGCTCTTAGAGCACTAGCTGCTCTTGCAGAAGCATTGGAATTGAATCCCAACACCCATATGAAGAAGGATCACATCTGTAACTCCAGATGATTCAATGCCCTCCAAAGACACAGACCTACACGCAGGCAAAACATCCATACACAGAAGTGTGAAAAAAGTTGGCATAGCACCAAGGTTAAGTCTACATTCTAAGCATCTCATGTAATTTAAGAAAAGGCTCACAGGTGTGGGGCACAGGTGGGGAGATCAGATAAGAGCAGAAGAAAGTGCAATTTTGAAAACAAGAAAGGGCAGGGAATATAGGTCACTGGTGGAAGACTCACCTGAGTACTGGAAGCCCTGAGTTCTACCAGAGCACAACATACCACACACACAAAATACACTAAAAATAAAACCAAGAGGAACAAGTGGCTTGAGAGGGAGAGAGGAGCTGATAGGTCTGTGGTCACTGGGTGTACTGACCAAGGGCCAAGGCCAACAGTACTAACTTCATTTAGTAAGTCTGAGTCTAAAGTCTATGGAGCACTTACTTTAAAATTCACAACTCTGGGAAGGTTTTATCCCCCTCCCCTTCACTCAAAAAAGCTGACAGGTCAAAGGTTGCAGCTGTAACAGAACAGTAGCTGGAATGCAGTTCCACAAACTCTTCCGTTACCCTCCATGCTTCCCTCAAGGGAAGGGGGCATAGTGAAGGGGGCATAGTGTAGACCTAGCTAGCAAAAGGCTAGAGCAACCAGGACAGAAAAGGGGAAAATGGACTTCCCAGCTACGATGTAACTTAGCATTAAGAAATTTTAATCATAACTGATTCAATGAATTACAGAAGCAGTAAAATCCTCAACAAATGAAGCGTTAAAACAAGTTTCTGAAACCTGGTTAAGACACACTTTAGTATTTCAAGAGTTACAGGAAGCAACAGATTTAATTCCTTAAATTCACTGCAATTCATATCTCTTGAAATATTTTTAAATCTCTATATATACTCAAGAATATACCACAGGTTTAATTTTCAAGTGTTTTCTAGGTGTTACCAGTTCCTGTGTTTCAAATGTTTACTAACATGCTAAGTGATGAGCAGAGCTGATACAGTTCTCCTTTGTGTGTGTGTGGAGGGATGAGACATATCTGTAGTACTTTCATTACAAACTAATAAGGAAACTATTTCCTCTTAGATTTCTGAACTTTTCCAGCTCTAGGCAAGTCTAATGTCATCAGAAGGGTCATTCCCAGGAAAGGGAAATGGGGTGAATGGATGCAAACAAAGTAAGATGTGTTTGAAATATCATAATGAAATCCATTCTTTAACCAGTAATACTGATTTAAAAAGAGAAACTAAGGCTGGGCTTGGTGGAACACGCCTTTAATTCTAGCACTTGGCAGGCAGAGACAGGAGATCTCTGTGAGTTCAAGGTCAGCAAGGGATGTTACAGAGAAAAACCGTGTCTCCAAAAAACAAATACAAACAAACCAAAACAATCAATCAAAACCCTCCTAATATGTTAAGAAATATCAAGAGGCAGGATATATTAGTTCATGTTTCAAGTATGTCTGAGAGGGAGTTCCATGGCAGACAAAGCTAACTAAGACTTGTTTGTTTTTTAAATGAACAATAGCCACAATATATAAACCCTAACACCAGATCTTTCTGAGTGAATTTCTGGCAATGCTTGATGCTTACTTTTATAGTCCTTAAGCACACTGTTTTTCAAGACATACACTCTGAGGGAAGGAGGGAGGGAGGAAAGGAGGGAGGAAGGGTGAGAGAACACAGTAAGACCTGTTAAACTGAATTCATCAGCCCAGAGACACAGCAGTGAACAAAACTGACAAATTTCATTTGAACTATATGCAAGCTCTTATTAATTTTTAAAAAGGTGAGCTGATACTTAAAATCTGGGGAAGAGTCAGAATTGGTGAGGGACTCAACAATCAAGAAGCAGAGCCCCTGGGGAAACACCACAATTTTCAGGTCAGTTTGGTTTATTTACCAAATTCTAAACTAGTCTAGACTACAGAAATAGACCCTGACTCAAACATAAAATTTGGGTAAAGAGGGTTGGGGGATATAGTTCAGTGGCAGAGTGCCCATCTAGTGTGTCTAAGGCCCTAGATTCCCTCCTTACACTATAAATAAATTAAAAATAGATGCTAAACTGGGTGGTGGTAGTGGTGGTGGTACACATCTTTAATCCTAGCACTTGGTATAGAGGCAGATCTCTATGAATCTGAGGCCAGGCTTATCTACAGAGTGAGTTCCAGGGCAGCTAAGGCTACACACAAAAGCTATGTCTTGAAAATAAACAAAAACAAACCACAAAATTCTAAGTGGCTGGAGAGATGCTCAGCAGTTAAGAGCACTTGGTGCTCTTGAGGACCCATGTTCAGCACCCACATCAGGAAGCTCATAACTGACTATAGATCTATCTTCAAGGGCTGATACCCTCTTCTGGTCTCCATGGTCACTTCTACACATTGCTGACCAAGATACACATGCATTTTTTAAAAAAAGTAAATTTGGGGGCAAGAGAGATAGGTCACTTATCTTATTGCTCTTGCAAAGGACTTAGTTCTGTCCCAAGGATCTGTATCAAGCAGTTCATGACTGCCTTTATCTCCAGGTCTAGATCTGGTATCCTCTTATGGCCTACAAGGGTACCTTGATAGACACACACACACACTAAATAGAAACCTTAAAAACAAAATAAACTTTGAGTAGAAGGGTTTGTCCTTTGGGGGGAGAGGATTAGTCATAGAAATACATAAATTATTTTCTCAAAGCAACTATGTTTAGTGCTGTACTCTTCTTCCTCATCCCAGTTTTTTTTTTTTTTATTATCCACTGTGGTTTATACAATTATTTTACCTGTTTGATCCTTGTACCACTGTTTCAATTTATGACTCTCAACATAAATAAGGCATTCAACACACATGTAAGTGGTTGGCTTTTGCTATGTTTATAACTACACATTAATTGTTTAATAAAAAGGATTAACAGCAAAGTTTTACAATTCTCAGCAGTCATTTAGTTTCAGCCAGAGTTTCTGGTATTTGTTTTAAAGGTAATTTTCTTTCCAACTTTCAAATATTAGACTTGATTAATTTTAACTATAGTGACATCATAACTATTTCTAGATTGACCTTAGATGCTACTACAGAAGATGCCATGGTCCCTAACAAACCTTATGCCTTCTACCTACATCATTCTATCTTTGGTTCTGTATTACAGGAATAGCTATGATTTGGTACTAAGGGTAAATAGACTTAATATGCCTTCTTTCCTAATTCAAATTCATTCTATTTTTTACTCTACCCGAGTATTTTTGCTGGCTTCAATTATATGATTCATTACCAAGACTAAAAATATCTAGGAAGAACTTTATGTTACATGATTCCTGATTATGATTGCCATATATATATATATATATATATGTATATATATATATATATATCTGTAACTACTAAATGTAGTTTTTGTTTGCTAACATGGTTATGTTGTCAACAGAAGCATGCCAAACATCATTTGCCATCAAAAATCTTTGCATGGTCTTTAGATCCCACTAAGCCTTAGCTTTACAAGGTTAGAAATATACTGAAGTACTAAAGCTGTCACCAGGTTGACATCAATTATAATCCCACTGCTACATCCTGAAAATCTGTGTCCTCATAAAACTTGTACATTGAAACCCAATCACTGATGTGAAGGCATCTAGGGAGTAACTGGGTCATGAAGACAGAACCCTCATTAGAGGATGGGGGGGGGCTTAAAGAGGCTCCACAGAGCTGCTTTGCTCTACCATGAAGATACATCTAAAGGAACATCAATGAGCCAGGAAACAACCATTCTGCAGGTGCTTTTTTCTTGGAACCATGACCAAGAGAAATAAATTTCTATTGTTTATAAATCACTCAGGCTACAGTGTTGTCACGGTAGTCTGAAGCCACTTTACTCTTGAGGACATTAAAAGGCTTAAAGTTTAATATTAGTCTGAGAAGTCCAGTGAAATTCTGTCTCAAAATAAAACTTAAAAAAATTAAACAAAAGGCAGAATGTGGAAAATGTCCAAGATGTGGCTCTGTGAAAGAGCATTTTGCCTAGCATATGAAGCCCAGGTTTGAGTCCCAATATTGGGGGTGGAGGGTTAACCCTAAAATTTTACTGGGCTAATAGTGTGGCTCAGTGTTAAAGTGCTTGCCAGTATATGAGAGGCCTGGCTTCAACCTTTAGCATCTTTTTAAAATACCAAAAGAATACAAAATCCTGAACATAAGAAATACTTCATTATGAGATGATCTTATCCACTGGTACTTGTAACTTTATGAAGTTGTACCATCATCCCCACAAACTGGCTTTCCCCCCTAAAAATCCTCACATACTAGTCTTGCAGTGTAGCCTGTAGCACTATTACCCAGTTTCTGGGGATTATTTTTTATACCTAAAACATTTCCCACATATGCTAATTGTTTTGGTTGATTTAGCAGAATCTCCAACCTCTTCCATTGTCACAGCACCTTACTGGGTCCCGCTGCAAAAACCACATCATTTAATACTTTCCTGTGCTGAAGTTCCATGGATAGCTGAAAATAGGCCCTAGCTACGAGTATGGATTAAGTTATATTTATGATGCTCCTTGTACTTCAACACTTCAAGCTAAGCCACTACAGTATTATTCTGTAAGTCACATGTAAGCAAGGCCACTCTGGCAGTACTTTTGCATAGTTCCAAGCTATAAAATTCTAAAAAGATCCAAGTATCAAACTTGTTTGTTTAACAGTTTATGTACTACTATCTGAAGTACTGAGCAGCCAGGATGAAAAATACAGTGAAGTTCATAGACAACTCTAAGTATTTCACGGATTATCTTCAACTTCTCCCACCAAAGAGAATCCTTATCCTAGAATTTCTAACTTCTATTTGCAACAGAAGATTCTGGTTAATTATATCTTAGAATCTCCACTTTAATTTTTTTATTACAAAATTTATCTGTAAGTTTAAAAAAGAAAACTACTTTTTTTTTTTTTTTAAATAGGAACCCACGAGAAAATGTCTCTAGGAAGGAATAATTTTAAAAACTGGTCATGATGTGTTTGTATAAATCCCTAGTTTCTGAGTCATAAAATAATTAACTAAGAAGCCTGTTTGGCTCTTTTGAAATGTGGTATTCTTGTTGGTTTGTTCTGACTCAGTAATTAGAAGCACTCTCCCAGGAGACCTGAGTTTGATTCCCATCACCCCTATATGGACTCACAAACATCTGTAACTTCAGTGCCGGGGTATCTGGTGCCCTTCCTTGGTCTCCACCTGCACTAGACACACAACTAGTGCACAGACTACATGCAGGCAAAACACCCATGCACACAGAATAAAATAAATCTCAGATAAAACCCAGGGGTCAGCAAAACAGAGTCAGAGGGTTTTAACTGGCCACATGCTAAAAATAAAATTATCCAAAAGAGTAAGAAGAAATCATCAAATGTTTTAGTAGTGATAGTTTCTTATAAACACAGTCATACTCTTTTGTTTGTACTCAACTGCTTTCTAGCTACAGGCAAAGTCTACATGGGGACTGTATGAACTGGTGGCTTGCAAAACTCAAAGCCGTCACCATCTCAGTCCTTACCAGGACGAGTCTATCCTGCTTAAGAACACATCGTGATAGGAAAAAAGGTCTTCACTTAAAAAGCAGTCTTTTTCAGAAGAACAGAAACTTGTCTGGCAGACAGGTCTAAAGATCAATAAGACTAGCTGACAAATTACTGTAATTCAATTGCCATTTTCTTCATTCTGAATTGGGCACAATGGCTTAGGCCCGTAACGCCAGCATTCAGAGACAACTGAGCAGAGAGTACTGAAGTTTAGAGCCAGCCAATGAAGAGTTCCAGTTTCAAAAACCAAAAATCCTTAGCTTTCCATAACCACTTGAACATACTGAAGATCAACTATATGAAGATCATTCAAATCAATAATATATACCCAGCTGCTGCCTCCTCATTTCATCACCCACAAGAGCAAATACAGTATAGCCTAGGTTATGTAACCACTAAAGCCAGGTACTGTTTTTATATTTCAGTTCCCTGTTCCTCAATAACCTTATGAACTTTGACAAATTACCCTGTTTCCTATGTAAAAAAAGGCAACAGCAATATCTCTGAATGAGAATTAAATGGAGACACTATATCCTGAGAATAGTGCCTTGTATAGTAAATGCTAAATAAAGGTCATAAAAGTAAACTACACATCCCATTCCAACTCTGCCTCACCACAGATGCAAAAGCAGGGCTCAGAACAGATACACAACAGTAGCAAGTAACAGCTTCACTGCCTGTTGATTACAGCCATGTTAAGTATTCAGGTAATAGAAATTATAAACAGGACAAAAGCTAGAAACCTAACATTTCAAATTCTTAAGTGTCTCAACTTTGGTCTTAAAAATAGGTACCTACCCTCCATATAATTAATAATCCAATTTGGTTTCAATCCTGGCAAACAGATTTGGCCTTAATAGGCACCATTTCCTAGCTCTAAAAATATCAGGGATAACAATAGACATCTATTTGCATTTGGTTAGGATCCAGTGAAAAATGTCTTCAGAAAGATTATTCCTTAGTTAAGGAATTATACCTTTGGAGCATCTCACAAACACCCACCAGTGTTCCCATCTCCTCTGGACAGAGTAGAGGGTTTTTTGTTTTGTTTTTCATTGCACCAGATGGGGAAGATAAAGGGTGTATAAGGAGGCTGGTACACAGGGTTCTAGTATGAGAAAGTTAGAGCTACAAAAATCTGCCCCTTCCAGAAGTAGTTTGCTATTGATTCTGCTAAAATAGATTCACGTGAAAACAAGGTTGTTTATTTGGCTTTTAGTTTCTTCTTTCTAGAGCAAAGAAAACAATAAAAATCATAAATTTTTAATAGCTGGGATAATTATTAATATAGTAAGAAACATTTGATGCTGTTGCAGTTTTATTAACTATTTTCACAGCAATTTGTAAAATTTCTCCCTTAAAAGTTACATCGGGGAAACAACAGTTCAACCTATAACATCTATTTTTTTTTCTTTTTGTAATACTGGAAAGGAAAACACACTCCCACTACAGTGAATGTCCATCCTAATCTTTCTGCTTTTGTACTTGGTTAGCAAAAGCCAAGTTTCAATGACATAAGAAAGCCATGTCATCCTCTTACAGTATAGTATCAAGTCACTCTGTTGGGTCAAATGATGTCCTGCTTTTGGGACTGGGTCTTCATTTGACAGTAAGTAAATATGTCTGGTCTTCTCGCCTAAGATAATGCCTTATTTTACTGTTTTGTTAACCTATTTCCATGCTGACTGTATTTCTAGACTACTGCTTAGTCATCATTAGAAAATAAGACCAGTCACATAACTCAGCAGCTAGTCATGAGTCAGCAAATAATGTGAGTTGGTCATCTCCCTAAAAGCTTCTTGGCAAGATAAACATAATCTGCTTGTTTGTTGTGATACAGTACTGAAAGCTTCTTGCTGGATAACTATGGTATAGTTTTGTGATTTCTAGACTGAAGTGGCAAGTAGCAAATTCATGTGTAGCTAACAGTTCCCAAATTACAAATTTGTTACCACACCGCATTACTGGGGAAATAGTATTAATTTACAGTTACATAACTGTCAAGGCACTACAAAACAGGATATTCTAGCTACAAATATACTTCAGACTATCTTCACATCTCCCAAATATATATTAACAATGGTCTTATGTCCCACAGACTTTTTCACAGGGTTTGGGGTCTTATTTTCTTATTAAATTTAGACATTTTTATTAGACCCATGTAATTGTGTGGGGCACATGGCGATCAGGACAGCTTTGTAGAACAAATTCTCTCTTTCAACCATGTGGGTCCCTGAACTAAAGGTCAGACTGTCTTGTTCACCCAGCACCTTCAACTGCAGGCCCTTCTTGCTGTTCTCCCTTTACTTTTTATTGTCTCTAAATCTCCTTGGTGGACCAGCTAGAGATTCTTTTACAAGAAGCCACATATATTTTTACCAAGCATGCTTAGAAAAGTTACTGTTAAAAATCCAACTTGTCTGGACAGTCGTGGCACATGGCAGGTGGACCTCTGTGAGTTCAAGGCCAGCCTGGTCTACAGAAAGAGTTCCAGGACAGGCTCCAAACTCCAAAGCTACACCAGGAAACCCCGTCTTGAAAAAAAAATCCAATTTGGTTTCCCCTACAATTGAAGGAATTTCATTGTGTGCCTTTCCTAAAGATAGGACGGTTGCTAGACATAAACTAAGGAGAAAAATCTGTAATGAACAGTAGGCCAGATGAGGGTAGAAGGTAGGCATTAATTCACATACCTGGAATCCTAGTGCCAAGGACAATAAGGCAGAATTGCAAAGAGTTTAAGGCCAGCTTGGCCTATGGAGTATAAGACTCTACTGAAAAACAAGTGCATCAGTTCCTTCGAAAGAGTACAAAATACCTTGTGCTCCACTACACACACTAGGTTAAATACACACACACACAGACACACATAGACACAGACACAGACACAGACACAGACACAGACACAGACACAGACACACACACACACACACACACACACACACACACACACACACACACACACACACACACACACACACACACACACGAATGTGTCTGCCAAACTACACATGCTCCATCTTCTTGCTATCTGTAAAAAGTTCCAGGCTGTAAAAAGTTCCAAATTGGAACAACAATCTTCTCTTCATAATACTTCCTACTTCCTCCTCCTGGAGTCTCACTGTGTCATCTTGTGTAACACTTATTTCATAACTTACCAACATTTAGCGTTGTTTCTCAATTTCATTGGTCTGTAACCTTTTACTAAATTAGGAGCTTCCACAGAGAATTCACATATGCTGGAATCTTCTTCTTACCTAATACACTATAATATGCGATTAATACTTAGTAAAAGAACCCAGCAGGGCACTTCACATCTGCCACAAATATGCACCCTAGAAACATTGAAAGACTCTGACTTCCTTTGGAATGCAGCTGCAACCCTGCCTATAAGGCGTGCAAAACTGTCTGACAGGTTTCCTATTATGCCTGCTACTTCAACAGCAAGTTCACTTATTTTCCAAAAGCAAGGTAAGCCTGCGGTTACTTTCAGCTTTTCCTTCTGTCAAAGGACACCTGAAATAAAAAATCCTCCGATTTCCAACGGGGCTCTGTAAACAGGAAAAAGTTTAAAAATAAATGAGAGATACAACTTCCCTTGCTGCCACTCCAAAGGGAGATTAGTCGGTGTCGGGATTAAACAGACCTTTGTACTACTCCGGCTTCCCACTCCCGAGGGCAATAGTCGGCCGTCCTACCTACCTGTTCAGAAGCGTGGAACAAAAATAAGGGTTTGCAGGGGTAAGCCTACCTCTGCCAGCACGGAGGACCTGCAAGGTGGGCTCGCCAGCCAGCTTTGGGGTCCCCGCCAGGCCGACCGCCCGCAGCCGGCCCAGCTGATCGCACCCACATGACGCCCGCCAGCCAATCGCCGGGCTCACGGCGGAGAGCGCGGCGGCGGCGGCTGCGGCGGGGCCCCCCACCGCACAACAAACACAGGCGGAACAGCTGGGCGAGCACGGGCTCCCGGGCACTTAGCACCGGCGGGCCACCCAGCAGTGTCCCCACGCCCAGGGTCCCAAGGGACCGGAGGGCAGTATGGCAGGAGGCTGGTACCTAGGCGGGCACGGCTCACAGCCGAAGCTCCGGGGCGTGAGTCCGGCCTCCGCTGCCGGCTGGGTGCGAGCGCGGCCCTGGAGCGCGGGCCCGCGGGCCGACCCGGAGCGGAGCCCGGGCGCGCCCCCGACGCTGCGGCGGGGACGGCAGCCGTGGGGGCGGGGCGGCCTAGGAAGTGGGGGGTGTCACCGGGCGAGCTGTCCGTGGATCGGCGGCCGCCAAGTCCCGCAAGCGAGGGTGGGGGCTGAGGGTCGCCAAGGGGTCGCGGCTGTTGCGGGCTCGCGGGGCGCTCGGCTGCTCGGCGGGGGCGGCCCGACGGCGGCCCAGCCTCACAAAGAGCGACTGCCCGGCCCCGCGGCCCCACGGTCCTGAGGGGCCCTAGTGGCCGTGCCGGGACCCCGGACGAGTGGCGAGGAGACGAGGCACTTCCTGCCTGGGCCCCAGCCCCGGACCGCTCCCCGAGGGCTTCGAAGCCGCCGACCCGCGGGCTCCGAGTCCCCGTCGACTCGGAGCCCAGCGTCTGCCGCAGTACTCACCTGCGCGGCGGAGATCGGCACTGCCAGCAGCTCTGCGCTCCTCTGCTGGGTCGAAGCCCCTCGGCCTCCAAGTCTTCAGGTTTAGTCAGGCCTTGGCCCCGCCTCTCCCCTGTCTGGCCTCCGCGTCAATCACTCGGCGTGGCCCCGCCCTCCCTTCAGGCGGCTCTCCGGGTTGGCCCGCAGCGCCCTTCATTTCTAGGCTCCGCCCCTCTCCCTGGCACTCGGCCTCTTCCGCCGCGCCCCGCCCCTTCCCGGGCTCACCCTCCCCCACTCGCGTTCGCTTACTCTCGGCCGCCCACCCCGCCCAGAAGCGGCAGAGGATGGGCGGGCTCATCGCTGCTCGTCCCGCCCCTAGTCCGACACTTTGCATTCTTACAGCCAATCAAGGAAGCTAGCTCTGCCTCCTCGGCCCAAGTGTCCAATGTGGTGAGACTGAGGACCCACCCCTCCCCTCCCAGCTGAGCGCACACAACACAGCGTCCACGTGAGTCAGCTTCTTAAAGGAGCCGCGTCAGCCTTCCTAATTGCAGCAGCTGGGAGTCATTGCCCGTCATCGGCGTCGCCAGGTGGCGGCTGAGGCCTTAGCTTCCTGATATCCGAGGAAGCCTGGAAGAGGCGAAAAGAACAGGCTGTGTTCTAGGCAGAACAGGTATTTAGGTTACAGTTGCACCCGAGGTTGAAATGCTCATTTTTATTATTTCTTCAGGTCACTTCCCTTTGCCTTACACCTTTTACTAACAAATCCCCACCTCTTTAGTCTCACTATATAGGAATTCATGGACAGGTTTTTTTTGCTTTTTGTTTTTTTTTTGTTGTTGTTTTTGTTTTTTGTCTTTTTTTTTTTTTAAATAACGTGCTCAATTTTGTTTACAACTCTTTAAGTTTTCTCTCGACCATGGAAGTAATTCTCAAAAATATCAGCTTTTTATGTGGAAATTATCTGTCTGTGAACCTGGAGATTTGTTGGAAAGGGTATGTCCCTTTGTCCAGTGTTTAACTTGACAGAGTTTTGATATTCTGTTGGCTTTCTCAGGTGATTAAATCTGTTGACTGACTATAAAGATAAAAATATTTGGTCATGTCCATTTCTCAAAAAATATAAATATATAATATACATATGTATATTATATATAAAATATTAATATAATTTAAATTTAATTAATATAATAAGTATTAATTATTTATATATGAATTAGTTTTATACACACACACACACACACACTAGCATTTGAAGTTAGTTTGCATAATGGAATAGGTGTCCTGAAGAAAACCCTAGTATTTAACTCCTTAACCCTAAATTCTCTAGTATTTTCATTCACTTGAAAAAAAAGTTACCCTGGCCTCGCTTTGTGGAACATGCCTTTAACCCTGGCTTTCAGAAGGCAGAGGCAAGGGGATCTCCGTAAATTTGAAGCCAGCTTGGTTTATATAGTGAGTTCCAGGACAGTCAAGGCTACATAGTGTCTCAAAAAAAAAAAAATTAACTTTAAACATCAACAATAAAAGACTATCTTTGGATAAATGAGAATTTTTCGGGATGAAAACCCACTTAACTATATTGGGGGTTATCATAAATTTTTAATTTTTATTTTGCTTTCATATATAACTATTACATTTAGAACTGTGCACACTGGTATATGCTTGTAATCATAACACTCTGAGAAACTGAGGCAAGAGAATCAGAAACTGCTACAGTGAGATTCTGTCATAAATCAAGGTGCATATTTATTGCAGGAGAGTACACTGCTTGCCCCTTCCCCCCCCCCCCCAGCATTTGGAAACAAGTTCCAGGGCCTTACACATACTAGGCAAATACTCTGGCACTAAGTTACATCACCCTGCCCTTTTTGAAACACTAGATTAGATTGAGACACATCCAGCCACACTGCCTTTGCTGATCTCTTATTTCCACTCTACTGCTGCCCTTCCTGAGAATCTTGGATTACAGACTTGCACTGCCTCCTTCCCTAAGAGACTTCTGTCCTCTGCTGACAATTTCAAAATGGATATGGGTAGGAGCAAAGCATACTTCAACTTGATTTATTTTTATTCCAGTTTAGCAACTATGACCAGTTTGTTTAATTTTATTATTTACATAGGTATATATATATATATATATATATATATATATATATATATATATATGTGTGTGTGTGTGTGTGTGTGTGTGTGTGTGTGTGTGTGTTGGTCTGGTTGCTGGAGGAGGCCAGGGAAGGTGTCAAATCCTCTGGAGTTACAGGCCATTCATTGTAAGCCATTCAGCATGGGTGCTAGGAATCTTGGAATTCATGTCCTCTTCAATAGCATCAAGTATTCTTAGTCACTGAGCCGTATCTCTCCATCCCTGCTGTCCCTGATCATTCTTTAATGTCATATGTATTTTTATTCACAAATTTACCTTTGTCTGTGTAGTTTTCTATAGCATTCCATCAACATCTGTTGAGTTTTTTCTACTGATGGACATGTAGGTTATCATTGATAAAATAGCAAGTGTTCCTAAATATAATAATTTGAAAAAGAAGTACAGTGCCTAAGCCACAAGAAAAAACAACTTTAAGAAGTAGGTAAAAGATGAAACAATGGAGAATCTTCCCCCCACACACACTTTAGATGAGGTCTCACTTTGTAGCTGTGACTGCCCTGAAACTCATAGAGATCCTCCTGCTACTGCCTCCAGAGTGCTAGGATTAAGGGGTTTGTAACCATACCTAGTCTCCTGAGTTTTCAAATCACTAATTTTAATTTTGGTAAGAGTGAGGTAAGTGCTGTTTTCATTCTCATTTTATCAATGACAAATTAACTAATCACAGTATTTAACCTGACCCAGCTCACCTGATACAATATGAAATACAATATTTATAAACTTTGAGAAAGATGGAAAAAAATCCTCTTTCTAAAAGTGGATCTGGATGGTGTGATGTACAGATTTTTGAGTACCTGGGAATTGGAACAAAGAGTGAAGGACCTAAAGGGAGAAGAAGTTTCATTGTTAACACAGATGGATGCACAGGTCTCCCAGGTCCAGGCTTCCATGATGAAAGGAAACAAGAGAACAATGCGCACAGTCTATTTACTTCATGACTTGCTTCTGGTATGTGCCCAAAGTCAAGACCATTCAGAAGATGGTTATTTGAAACCATGGCCACAGATGTCAGGGACATTTCAGAAGCAAGTGTCTTCAACATGCTTCCCAAGATCTCTGTGAAGCCAGATTACTGCCGGAGTTTTGTCATTTCCAGCAATATGTATCCCTGTGTATCTACATGACGAAGTTTAACAGAATGGAAACCCCATACTAACTTAGACCTGCTGCTGCTTCTCTACCACCTCCTTCTACCACAGCCCATGGAGCTGTGAACAGAAAAATCTTTTAAGAAAAAAAAAAAAAAAAAGCTTGTCTTCTTGAGGATGGGGAGTGGGGTGGAAGAATAGGTTAGTGGTGAGCATTTGCCTAGCTTCATTAAGATCAGCCTTAAAGGTACTTGGGAATGTTGATTGGTTTGAGAGATAATTGTAAGAATTCAAGGCATGTAGCACCTATGTGGCAAATCCAACATGACACCATCATAATATACCACTTATAGAAGACAGGCTCCTAGGCATGGCCACGCAAATCTGTACCCACCTGTATAAAGCGGCCTGCCCAAATGGATGAATATGGAGAATATCCTCCTGAGCGAGGTATAACAATCCCAGAAAGAGAAGCAGGGGATGTACTCACTTATTAGTGAACTTTAAAAAGAGAGAGAGAGGTCATTGTACACAAGAGCTCAAGGCTAGAACATAGCTAAATGACACAGTGCCTCACTTCTGCATTGATGGCCTCTGACAGGGCTGTGGGTAAGGAAAGACTTGTTTTGAGTCTGGCCACAGGGAGTTTAATTATGCTCCAGTAAGTAAATGGGCAGCATGAATGGGTGTTTTTGTAAATGGGGAGATGATAAGAGTGAGTATGAATCTGAGAGGTCTGCTAACTAAGTTTGATGGGGTGCATAATGTAAACTCACCAAATAATAAATATATAAATAAATAAATTTTAAAATGGTGGGAACTGCCACGTGGAAGTCTCTCTCTTCTTCTTCTCTGCTCCTGTATTCACCTGACAACTCTCCTGAATAAACTCTCATGTGTGTGTGTATGTGTCTGATCTCACTTGTGAAACCAACAGCAATAGCCTAAAATAAACACATACTTCAATTCTAAATAATATACAATTAAGTATAATGTAACAAAATGAAAGAGGAAGGACAAGAGGACTGAACTATGTCCTATGGAATTTGGCTGCAGTAGTTTAGAATAAATTGATATTTATTTGAACCTTAATTATAGTGTTGTGGGATATTATTTTAAGGTGTGTTACTTTTGTTTATGTTGCATTTGTTTAACTTTGAAGCTGTGTTACTGTGCCTGTCTAAAATGCCTGATGGTCTAATAATGAAATGAATTGCCAACAGCAAGGCAGGAGAAAGGGTAGGTGGGGCTGGAAGACAGAATAAATAGGAGAAATCTGGGAGGAGGAAAGATCAAGGAGTGAGAAAAGGAGGGCCCAGCCTGTAACAGTAGGCTACAAAGTAAGAGTGGAAGTAAGATTTACAGAAGAAAAAGGAAAAAACCCAGAAGCAAAAGGATAAGTTAAGAAAAGCTGGCTAGAAACAAGCCAAGCTAAGGCCAAGCATTTATAGTTAAGAATAACCCTGGGCTGGAGAGATGGCTCAGTGGTGAAGAGTGCTGACTGTTCTTCCAGAGGACCTGAATTCGATTCTGAGCATCCACATGGCAGCTAACAACTGTCTGTAATTCCAAGATCTGACACCCTTACACAGTTATGCATGCAGGCAAAACACCAATTCACATAAAATAAAAATAAATTAAAAAAAGAATAATCCTCCATTTGTGATTTATTTGGGATCTGGGTATTACCCCCTCACCCAAAGAACAAACAACAAAAACAACAACATTATATAAGACAAATCTGTTGTATCCTAGGCTATCCTCAAAATTATTTTGTATCTGGGAATGACCTTGAACCCCTCCCTGATCCTCTTGCCTCTACCTCCCTGTGCTAAGATTACAGATACATGCCATCATACCTCCCAGGTTTTTGTTGAAATTTTATGATAGTAAAATTCTTCCACCAAGAGCATGGTGTATATCTCAATTTATTCAAGTATTTATCTATTTAGAGATAGTCTAATGTAGCCTAGGCTAGCCTAGCTGTGTAACTAAAGTTAGCTTTCAGTTCCCAGGACCTCCTGTTTTACTTCTCAATTGCTGAGGTTCTATTTTTATAGCATCATGCCGTGCTTTCATCTTGGAGTTTATAGTATATAATTTTTGAAGATGTTTTGGCATGAGTTGTGAAAGTCTTTCAAATTGATTTTTTGAAATCAGAGCTCTCAGCAGCCCAGAATGTGACTAATTGGAAGTATGGCTTTTTAAAAGGTGATTAAATTTAATCAGGGACATTAGGGTGGAGTCTAATCCAATCTGACTGAAGTCCTTATAAGAAGATATTGGGACCCACTTTTAGACATGGTGAAGACCCAGATAGAGAACCAGTCTACAAACCTGGATACAAGATAGGGCATCTGTCTACCAGCCTGGTTACAGGATAGGGCATCTATCTACCAACTTGGACACAGGACAGGGCATCCATTAACCGACCTAAATACAAGATAGGCATCTATCACCCTGGATACATGACAGGTCATATATTGGCCAGCCTGAATACAAGATAGGGCATCTATCTTCCAGCTTGGTTACAGGATAGGGCATCTGTCTTCCAGCCTGGTTACAGGATAGGGCATATGTCTACCAGCCAGAATACAAGACAGGGCATATGACCAGCCTGGTTACAGGACAGAGGATCTATCTACCAGCCTTGATACAAAAGAGGACATCTATCTACCAGCTTGGATACAGGACAGAGCATCTTATTGACCAGCCTGAATACAGAACAGGGCATTTGTCTACCAGCTTGGATATAGGATATGGAGTTTATTTACCAGCCTGGATTCAGGATAGAGCATCTATCTACCAGCCTGGATACAGGACAGGGCAGTCATTGACCAGCCTGGAATCAGGATAGGACATATATTGGCCAGCCTCATTACAGGACAGGGGATATATCTATAAGCCTGGATACAGGATAGGGCTTCTATCTACCAGCCTGGGAGAGATACTTCAGAAGAACTTTTCCTGCTGACATCTTGATCTTGTACTTTTTAAATTGATAACCATTAAAAAAGTAGTATTTGTTAAAGCCACATAATCTGTGTTATATGTTGTGGCACCCCTATCAAATTATAATAAGGGTGTACCATATCTATATGTTTCTTAGGAAAGTTACTGTCCATTTGCCTGAATTTTCTTGATTGACAAATTTTACCTGTAAATGATCATGATCTTACTACCCACTTTCCACTGGCTTCTCCATTGCTCTGAGTTCTTTGGTCTTGCTTTGGAGGATCCTTATTGGAACCCCTCCTATAAAGGGAAGAACACCTTTCCTGTGCCTCACCCACCACTCCCACACCTGCCTCTCTCTACACATTATCCCTTCTCATCATTTAGGGTTCCATTAGGTTCAAAGGAAATGAACTGCCTCAAATCTCTACCTTAACTTTTCTATCCTTATCACTTATTTTCTTGTACTTCCATTGGTCTCAGATGGTAATCTCTATTCTTTTCCAAAGCCAGAGAGATCATGATGGAGGATCCTGATGTATAGATACAGAGAACTCTCTAGATCTTGAAACTCAGTCCTAAACGGAACCCATATATTCTTTCATCAGCAGAGACATTTCTTTAGGCCTTGACTGGCACTACCCTATTGTGTCTGCTAGTGCACTATAAGCCAACCACTACCCCTGCCCTTGTCTCCTGCATGCCCTACCAATACCTTTAGCTCCTAAAATTACTGCAAGTATTTACATTCTGAATTGTTGGTATCTGTTTAATAAAACGTGTAAGAGGCATTGTTTTAAACTAAGCTACTGCACTAGTCCAGTCTTAAAAAAAAAATAGGGTCACCAATGCTATTGTACATTACCAAGCTGAAACTAAGTTTATCTGACCTTCCAGAAATCAGAATTAGGTAGGTGGGCAGTGGTATAGGAACTTAATCCTAGCATTCTGGAGACAGAAGCAGGCAGAACAGTTTCATCAGAAGCTGTTTGAGACCAACCTGGTCTACAGAGAGAGTTCCAGGACAAACAGGCTTACACAGAGAAACTCTGTCTTGAAAAGCAAGAAAGAAATCGGGGTTAGAGCCAGATGTGGTAGTAAAGTTCTGAGTGCCTGAGGTTGAGGCTGCATGATGTGAGTTTAGAGCTACCTGAGACCCAGTCTCTGAACAAGCCAGAGTTAGAGAGGCAACATTAAAATGACAATGAAGTTCCTTTTGCCTTAATCAGAACTCACATAAAGGTATCCTGATATTAGAGAGTTTTGAAATTCTATTGCTTTTGTTTTGTTTTGTAACCCTGGGGATCAAACCCAGGGCTTCTGGATGCTGGGTAAGTGAGCTAAGTTATCTATTTGTATTCTATCCATACCCTACAAAGAAAGTAACTTTGAAATTGCAAGTCTGCATTTCACTTTTTATTTCTGCTTTCTACAGTCTTTTTAGTTTGTAAAACTGAAACTCTCAGCTTGGCTCATCAGAACACACATTCTACTTTATAGAATGAGGTATTTCTTAACCTAAAGACTTAAAGCCTTCAGGATCAAGTACTATAATTTGTTCTTCGCCAGATCTATTTTGCAAATGTTCATAGTCTCACATTCAGTGCCCTAGTTTACACCCTAGCAACAAGCCCTTAGGAGTGAGTATTGGGCTGAGGCTGAAAAGAGTATTGATTCTGAAAGCTATGTGCAGCTGCCATAAGCCTGGACTGCTTTTAATTTTTTTTGTTTTAACTTAAGCTAATGAGACTAGACAAGTTCTTTTATAAGGGATTGCTGTCATTTCAAACAGCTATAACAAAAATACTGTTCTGAGTGTGTACATGAGAGGTGTGGCATTTTTTTAGCATCTGCAGAGTCCAGTGTCCGAATCTCTAGAACTATGAAAGTGGAGTGAGAGACCCACATACTGGTGACTTAAATGGCAACCACAATTTATGTATGTATTTCTGACAGTTCTGCAGGTGGGAGGGCCCAAGGTCAAGGAACTGGCAGATCTGGGGTCAGGTGAGGGCCTGTGTCTTGGCTTAGAGACAGTCATCTAGCTGTATTTCCACCAGGTGTAGATAGCGCAGATCTTCTTAGGTCACTGATTCCATCCATGAGAGCTCTCAATTACAAAAGGCTCCACATCCCAATACTATCAAATTGAAGATACAAGAACATTCAGTCTGTAGAAGGGGCAAACAAATTTATTTAGCTATTAATTACAAGTCAAGAATGAATAAAAATATTAACCTATTTTGAGTTAAAGACCTGCTGCTTTAATAAAAATTGTCACAAAGGTGGCATAAAAGTCAGCCATATCTTTTTAGACTGCACAGATCCATGAAATACTCGAAATTATAAGGCAAAATGTTCATTCTTTAAACCTTTATGCGTGTGGCAAACTGTCCTTTCTATTTACCATCCTATACATATGCATAGTTGGGTGTATATATGATTAAAATCAGATGCATTATAGAAAGGGACATATGCAGTAAAACAGTAGATGTATATCCCGATCTATCAGTTAAAATAGAGAACCACCCACACTATACTCCTTTGTAGCCAGCTTCTTCTTTTAGACCCCACAAAAAGACACTCCAGACTATAACCTGAGTGAGTACTCTCATTTTTTTTTTGGCCTGCTGTTAACCTTTATAGTCTATTCCTCTTTTATCTGTTCTATCACTTTGTCTCCAATAAAATTAGCTCAGTAATTTTTCTAATCTGTATAAGCTGCTATTTTCAGTTGTTTGCATAAGAGGCAAAGAACATGAAACACCCATCCTACATCTCAATACAATCAGTGTTAAAAACTTAAGTAACATCCCTAGTCTAATAAAATCTCTACATAAATAACTGCTGTTGTTTCTTATTATTTTTGTAACTCTTGATGATGAAGCAATCAGAGCTCCTATTTTCTCAATAGTGCCCACATTTCAGAATGTTAATTTCCCTCATAGTCTGTCAGGCACAAGACTGATAGATCTCTTTTGTGGTTCAACTTAAAAGGAATTCTGCCAGTAATCTGATATAATTTTTATGATGGAATTGAAAAACATAACATTCATCTTCTTTCAAAACCCATCTGTACACAAAAAGTCAATAGCAAAGGTCTGTCTACTCTAAATAAGAATTCTAGAGGCATGTGAGGTAAGGGCATGGCAGAGAATGCCGGCAGTCCCAGCAGTTAGGACGCAGAGAAGGAGCAGGGGTGGAGGGCCAGCCTGGACTATGTGAGTCTGTTTCAAGACAGAAACAAACAAACAAAAAATCTCAAGACAGTGACTGTAGCTCAGTGGTCGAGAACTGTTTTACATATTCCATTTCCAGAAAAGAAAACTCTATGTGCGAGAGATTACATACACAATAGTGTCCATGTTACCAGTGGCAGTCAATTAAGAAAATGCAGTTTGGCCCATTGCTTCCAGTTCCGCTCCCGGGACTGAGTGCTGTCTGTAGAATCCCAGCACTCTCTGGAGCAGGGGCAGGTAAACTCTGCCCCTAACCACATCCACAGTTCCTGCTGAGGGAATTTGCACGGCTACCCACCACGACCTCGAACTGAGCGAACCAACAACTGCAGGGGTCTCTGAAAGACAGAATCAGACCCTGACCAGAGAGGTGACAGGAGGCACACAAACCCGAGTGCCACAACTGACCAGGACCCATCTAATCGTGAACCACTGAAGCCATGGGTAAACGTCAGTGCAAAAAATCACATAATAATACAAAGGACAACATGGTAACTCCAGAAGAGAGTGACGATCTTACAAATACAAGACCTGAACTGAGCAATGAAGAGGAAACAGAAGGGAGCAACACCAAAAATTCCTTTTTGATGATCATCGAAGCTCTAAAAGAAAATATGAAAAAAAGCCTTAAAGAAATAGAAGAAAATACAAACAAAAAATTGGAAGAGATGAACAAATCTATGAAAGAAACATGCCAGGAACTAAAAGCTGAAATAAAAGCTGAAATAGAAGCAATAAAAAAGGCGCAAAATGAGGCAAAAATGGAAATAGAAAACCTGAAGAAAAA
>PVIH01017517.1:0-41575 GCA_004025045.1 Sigmodon hispidus
TCCCTCCTCTTCCTCCCTTTCTCCTCCCTCTGTGTTTCTACTCTAAACTCAGAGAATAAAATAATTCATTTTTAAAGGTACCCCCCAATAAATGAGCTGCCACAAGCATCAAGGGTGCCCAGAGGCTCTGTTTCAGTCAACTTTGTTGAGCCTGGCTCCTTTGAATACAAACATTTGATTCATAAGCACCACAGTGCTGGAGAGAATCACACATATTTGTTTGCTTTGAACAAGATTATTGTATGTACGTCTTCCACACAGAATCGCATTGTATGAAGGATGAGAAATGCATTTTTTCTTATTTCTGATAATCAAATAATTCAATGATAATCTTGACATGAGAAGAAGAATGCCTTTGTTTTAGTGTTCTGGTGTACTCAGGCTAGAATACATATGTGGATATTATCAACACATGGGTTGTTCTCCAAATACTGAAACTTCTTCATTGCATTTTAAACAAGTTGATAACTAAGTTGTTTCACTATCCAAAAATATGAAAGGTAATTGCTCAGTTACATGACTTATGGAGCACTGATAAAGTGATTAGGTGTTCCAATAGCCAGCATTTTCAAGCTCTTTATACCCAGCATATTTTTTCTCTGTTATAATCTTCTTCAAATGGTAATAAAACTATAGCATGCATTTGTTTGTTTGCTTGTTTGTTTTCTCAGAACAGGACTTCTCAGTATAACAGTCCTGGCTGTCCAGGAACTCATTTTGTATACTAGAGTGGCCTGGAACTCACAGAGATCCACCTAATATCTGCCTCTCCAGTGATAGGATTAAAGGTGTGCACTACACCACGCAGCCACAGCATGCTTTTAAACCTAGTTTGTTTTAATATCATGGTATTTGAAATATCTTAGGATATAAAACATAGAAAAACACTCACTTTCAAAGGTTTAGGTTTTATTTGTAATCAATGTATGTGTGTATTGTATCCATATGTGGTACATGTATGTCTATGCACATGGAAGCATTAGGTCCTCTGGAGAAAGCCTTGCAGGGTGTTGTGAGCTGTCCAACATTGGTGCTAGGAACCAAACTTAGGTCCTTTGGGCCAGTGAGTGCTTTTGGTTGTGGAGTTACCTCTACAGCTCTCTGACCTGTTTGTGAGACTATGTACAAGCTGTCATGCTCAATCCTTTGAGCATAGTGCCTCTCTACTCCTCTTCAGTGCCATTTTCTTTTTAATCTATTTAAAGAAGTAGAAACCAAAGATACGAATTACTTTTCTGGCCTCCTACCATGCACAGAGTGAGCTTGAGACTAGAGCTCCTTGCTTTGGATCTGGCTTTCACTTCTTTGCTGTGCTGTTCCAGCCTGCTAAGGTGGTACCCAAGCCCTTGCTTCATCCACTTTCTTTGAAAACACCAGTATACCCAGCATGAACTGAGAACTCCAAACACGTCAACAGATGACTAACAGAGCGCTAATCATTAGCTCTGAGTCTACAGGGGAAGATTTATAAATAGCAAAATAGGGATATTTTTGCACCTGTACAACAATAACATCAGCAACAGTAATAAGGATACCAGCAATCTACTTCATCTGTGGAGAAAATATTGTCAGCTCATCTCCAAGTATGTGATCACAGTAAGACAATGGGTGGTTTGGGGAGTAGCAGGTGCAGTATCTTCACTTTGGTCATATGACCCCCAAAAGATCTGTGAGACTACTTCCCAAGAAACATCCAAGGGATGGTGACAAATGCTGGAGAAATCATTCCAAAGCTATTACAGGGAGACTCGCGCTGCCATATGGGAAAAGTGCTTAGGGAACAATTAACTTCAACAATGTATATTGCCCCTGGAAACAAACCTGAGCTAAGGTGCTACCATAAGGCTGACTGAGACCTCTATAAATTAGTCAGTAATAATGGCCATAGTTTGAAAACATAAAATCTTAGAAAAAAATAAAATAAATGCAGGCCATGAAATTATTTCAAACTGACCCAGGAAGAAGTTTTGAGGAAGCCACACTGAGCCCCTCTTTCCTGCCTAATGTATTTGCTTTTATAGCTTAAGGAAAACCTGCACGAGAGGAGTGTAAAAGCTCCAGGATAGTGAAGCTGAATGGTGCTGTAACTATTTGAAGTGAGAACCCTTGTTTATGAAGTGCAGAGTGTGTAAAACAAGCAAACAAAGAAGGGAACACATGGCTTTCGCTGCCCGATGCCGCCAGCAGCACCTTAAAGTAGCTATGCCTTAAATATGGATAGGCTTTGGAAAGAGAAACAGAGGAACAGACACAGAACTCTTAAGATCATAAACTAAGTAATTTTTCAAAAATTAAACACAATGCACACTGAGTCACAAATCAACAATTTCATGATGTAATGTTAGCAGTTTGCTACATGGTCACCTTAATGAGGTAAAGAGAACCATGAAGAAGATTATATAGGGGGAGATGGAGGCTTTGTATTTGAAGAGCAGCCTGAGTACTTTGAAACCAAGATGTCCCTCCGAATCAAGGATTCCTTTAAAAAGTTAGGTTATTTAGGGACAAGTCACAAAGTTATATCCCAAACATGTATTAACTTAAAGAAACTCTATAGTTTAAACATGAAGCATTCCCCTAGCCTCATCTGTTAAATGCTTCTTTTCCTGGCTACTGCTTCTCCTTTGACAAAAAGCCAGCCGAAGGCGGGGCCTGTGTAGAGGAAGGAGGTCGTGGGAGGTGGCCTGAAGCCTTTCCTCACTCTCTGCTTCCTGTTTTCCAGTAGGTTAGTGGTCGCTTTCTCCAGGCCTCCGGACAACATGACGTCCTGCCTTATCAGGAGCCCAGAACCAGCAGGTCCCAGGGGCAGGACTGAAAAGGCGCTGCGAACCAGCTCACACGCTTCCCTTTAGCGAGCTTGTCTTCAGCAGTTGTCATGGTAGCAATGAGACTCAGTTAACACAACACATAGCACACCTTAATACTTCAGTTCCATTTATGTGTAAGCACATGAGTGTGTGTGTGTGTGTGTGTGTGTGTGTGTGTGTGTTGTATACATGTGTCATATGTCTGTTTTAAATGGGTATGAGGCCCAGGGTTGATGTTGGGAATCATTCACCATCTCTATTCTACCTTATAATGGGACAGACTCTGTCAGTTGCACCCAGAGCTCATTGATGTGGCTAGTCTCACTAGCCAACTTGCTCTGGGGATTTTCCTATTGTCATCTTTCAAAGGCAGGGATTATAGAACTGTTACTGGCACTTAAGGGTGCTTGGAATCCAAACTCTGGTCCTGAAATGTACACAGCAAGTGTTATGCTCACCAAGCCATCCTCCCAGCCACAAAATATAATAATGAAATATTGGGTTGTGATAACACAGTGTCCAATGACAGAACTAATATTAGAATACTTTAAAAATGCTTGCACAGCCTTTTTCTCTCCTGTGATCTGCCCTCTGAGTTTAAAAGAGATATGGAATGTAAAATACTAGTTGATTATAAGAAAAACATGCATCCAAGTTGCGAGATACATTTAAATCTCATTAAACTAACTGAAAAATTCATGAGCAATACATGGATAATTTGTTTCTTATTAAAACATTAAACTTGTAGAGAATATTTAGCTGTTCAAATGTCAAGTAACAGGATAGCTATAGTAAGTTAATTAGCTACCAATTCATTGCTAAAGATACTTAATTGACATTTAATAAGCATATTAAATACCAATTAACCAACTATATTTAGAGCTAACTATATTTAGTCAAAGTTGTTTTGTTAATTGCTTGCTCAGTGCTTTAGTATCTATGGTCAATAGATTATAACCCAATTAAATATATACATTAATGTGTTTGCATATATGCGTCCCTAGTGGGGACTATAATTTGGGTGCACACATTGGCTTTGACAATTGTCACCCATCTTGATAAAAACAACATCTTTCAGCAAGACACCCTAGCTCACAGAAGGTGGATCAGACAAGAGAAGACGGCGGAACTGGCACTCTCTTGTCACTGCTCAAAGTAGGGAGGCTTAACAGGTTCTGGGAGCAGGATCCACACACCCTTTGAGACCTCTGCAGTGAGGCTCTCTTGAATGTTCAGAATATTATAGAAAGAGGAACAGACTGGTTGGGATAATTGCCTCCAGGATCTCATGGCTGTCCTGGGCTCGGGTGCTCTTGGCTGGCGTGCTTTTGGACTGTTTGCTGAATAACATTGTCAGTCACATGCTGGGGAATCTGGATTGTGTATTCTGGTCACAGCACTCTCCTGCAGACTTGACAGTCACAGCACAATAGAGGAGAGACACGTGAAATAGAGCAGGGACCAGCACACATTAACCTTGGGCCACTCTTCCCTGACCCCGTGAAGGCATTTAATGTGCTTTGTAGGTCCTGATGTGGGCACCCTTCTTGGAGTTTAAATATGCAGAAGGGCTGAATGGTGGGGTGACTTAGATAGCAGAGAGTCTGGAGGGCGATGTTGGTGGTCCTGCAGGAAGAAGTATCCAACATGACTAGACCATTTAGGCATTGCCTGAGTTGAGGTGAATGGATATTATAGAATATTAAAGCTTAGGAGGTGCTTTCAATTTTTAAAATAACATTTGCATCTCATGTTCACTGAGCTGTCACAGAGAAAACTCTGAGAGCATGAACATGTGGCTACATGTCTGTATTTGCTGTGCAGTCCATGCAAGTCAGTCTCTTGGCTACTGAACGAGGCAGTTGGTTTTGAGAGTTCCTGGTAAACGGAAGAGTTGTTCTTCAGGCAGTCTCAAATATCCAAAGTTCAGGGGAATAGCTGAGCCAGAAGCTAAGGACATCATGTTTATGGGAGATAAGAGGCAATGAACATTGTGACACAAAGAAATCCCAGAAATGCCAGGCTTAATACAGTTGACCCAGTGGGAGTCAGTGCCTGGAAACATGGCTAAATACAGAACCCTATTGCACTATGATTATTATTATAGTAGCATTGTCCACTGAGTATCAGCATTAAAATAACTTCCTATGCCTTAGCCCCTTCCTGTATTACTACTGTGTTTTGAGGCCATCAGTAGGTTATACGTGTTACCTGGACATAAGCAGGTATGCCCTGTGCCCCAGCAGTTATTATGATAACTGAGATAGCTATTCTAACTATTGGGCATGCAACCTATACAGTATGAATACTTTTCACAGAGGGATGATATATATCACAGGCCAAATGGAAAAAAGCAGTATGGGATGTCACCAAGCTACTCTGAACAATGGAGAACATACAACCTCTGTATTGCTTATTTCTATGATTTTCCATATTCTGTAGACAGATTGCTATTGAATATGGGTTACTGAAACTGTGGAAAGCTAAGCCATGAATAAAGAGAAACTAGGGTGACTTGGAAGAATGAGATGCCTGTGGATCTTGTGTACTTAAGATACCAGTGCTCCATCTCTGAAGGTTTAACCTCAAGAAACCTGTAGCACAACTATAATTCAGATATATCGAGGCTGAGTTTCTAGGTGGCAGAATCAAAGGATGCACAGAGCACAGTGAGAGCAACCATTTCAGATATAAACCATCACACTGGCAGCATCCACAATGAAATGGCTGACTATGAGCAAAGACATGGTAGCATCAACTCACTACTAGTGGAGGGGTGCCTGGTTATGGTGACTCTGGCTGATCTGTCCTGTCTGTCATCTCACTGACAGAGCAGTGTCTCTGAGGGCTTAGTGTCACAGGTACATCATGGTTATTGCAAAGACTGCCTCTGTGTGGAGCAGGGGTGGACTGTCTTCAGTAACTCGTCTGGGCTTAGATGAGACTCTTCCCATCATCTTGAGACTTGGCAGCATACTAACATGTAACACTCATTCAGCTGTCCCAGGGTGGGTCAAGAAATGAGATTTACCTCACTTGCCTTTTGTCTTGCTTTTTCCATTGGAAAGATTTGTGCACTTTGCATGTTTTCAGCTAATGAATGACTGCAGTGTGCCTGTGAGCTTTGTTTGAAGATACCAAAAAATGGGAGAATATTTATATCCATAGGGAAAGCCTTGTTACCCTGGATAAGTTTGATCAATGAAGGAAAGAAAGAGATTGCATGAAAAATTTAAATTCTCCAATATGAGATACTTTTAGGGTTAGTAATGAATTAGTTAACACAGCAGAGTGGCGGCACAGAATCAGTGTCCACAGACAGAGCCAGCATTTCAATTTTCAGCTCAGTTGGCAGCAGAAGCAAGGCTGACAAGGGGGCTTGGCATAAATCATGAATTCCAGTGTATTGTGCTCTTGCTTTCTTGGGGGCTGGTAAGCCACAGTTGACATATGGATTTGAGACTCGGAATTCAGCTATGGTGTTTACTGTAGGGAAAAAAGGAAGTGGAAAGGTGGAGGGAGGGTGTGGCTAACGTAGGAAATAAAGGCAATGAATTAGATGGAGGCTCTTCTGTTAGAAGAGAAATGGACACAACGGGCTTCCATATTTAGTTCTAAAGGTGGGTGATTAAGGGGGCCATCCTATGAAGTATTAAAGCTGATGTCTTATAAATTTTTGTTAATGATCAATTTGAGTTTATTAGGTAGATCAGAACAAAAGGACATAAATGCAAATCAAGAAGGAAGTATGTAAAAGACATTTAAAGACCTACTTTATGGGCAAAGTGATGACATTTAGGGTGAAGTTGATAATGATATGGATTCCAGTAAATTAAAGAACAAAATGGTTCTCCTTGGGAAGAAACTACATGAATTTGAATGGGTGTCTGTATGTTACTTCAGGAATTAAAACAGTGAGCTCACTCTAAATTGTAGAATTCCAAGTTGGATGTGCTCCCTGGTTGTTTTCTATGTTCAAAGACACGCACACTATGGCAGTGGTGCTCAGCCTTCCCACACTGTGATGCTTTAATACAGTCCTCATACTGTGGTGACCCCACCACAGAATCAGTTTGATGCTACTTCATAACTGCAGTTTTACTACTGTTATGAATCGTAATGTAAATTTCTGATGTGTGACTTGTTGGGGTAGTGACCCACAGTTTGAGAACCACTGTTTGTTGTATAAGTGTCTGACCCTGTTTGGGCTAGAGGTCCTACCAGCCTCTAACCTCTTTTCCCTCCCCAAAATGACTCACACACTTATAAATTTCATCTTCTTTGGCCTATGTCTCAGGCACATTGCTAGCTAACTCTTTCATCTTAATTCAACCCATTTCCATTAATCTGTCTGGCCATGTGGCCCATGGTCCATGGCCCTTGCTCACCTTTACATGTTTCTTCTTTGGCAGCTAGATCAAGTCTGTCTTAACTCCGCCCTCCTCTACCTGTCTCTGATTTCCTGCCTACTGCTATGGTGCTACCATAGGCCAAAACAGTTCTTTTATTCACAAAGTGATTTTCACTACATACAGACGAACATTTCCACCACAACTGTTCTATGGCCTGGCCAAAGTTACCAACACTGAGCAAAACTTAGTTATTTTTAGTAGTTCCACTCTCAAGCCCTTCAGAAAGTACAAACAATATGTTTTATGCTCAGCTCCTAATCTCCATCTTGGTCTCAAGCAATATGGTCACCAATAGGTTCAAGGTAGAGGCAAGAAATATTATTCATTGGTCAGCGAGTAGAGCAGGAAGGCTGGACCCAAAGGAGTCCTGATCACGACTGAGGCCCAGGTTTCCTTAGGACTGAGTTCTGAAGGGATGTGGAATATTGTCATCAGAACTTCACAGGCAGGGAGATTTCTGGACAGGGTGCTTCCCCTTCCCTGTCAGATCTGCCTTGATGCTGGGTACCTGTTTTTATCACTATAAGAAAATTAGAACGAAATCAAAGTCATCCAGAGTGTCAACAAGACATTGGAAGCAGGTTAAGCTGGTCTGAAGCACATCCATCCCTACCTCACGCTGGAAGTTTGTGACAACTGGAGACTGAATGGTTTAGGGGACATGGCTCTCAGCATTCCTGAGCAGTGGCAACCAAGGCAACAGGCTCTCAGTGGGACTTTAGCTTGTGGTGCTGATGTACAAAAGCTGGATAGAAATGGAGAACCTTGGACTCCACTCCAGGGTTAGGGAGTCAGGCCACATTCATCGAGACCCTTAGGCAACTTACATGTACATTAAACTTTGCAAAGCTTGGATTTAAGAAGCCAAGCTTAGGGTTCCCTGGCTAGCCAAGGCACAAGGCAAGCAACTTGGCTCTGAATTCTGGCTTCTTCCTCAGATAATCTTCATTATTTAATTTCTAAGTCTCAGTCTCTTTCCATATACAAGGAAAGGGTGACACAATCCACTTGGAAAGGCATGGAATTAACATGAAATAAAACTGGAATTACCAGTAGAAGCCCAAGCTCTGAAGTCTCAACCCGGCCCATCATTCCCTGACCTAATAACTTTGGAGCCAATCATGTAACTTCCCTGGGCTATAGTTTCCTCATCTGTAGAGAAAGGGTAAGAACAATTCCCATATTATAGGGCTAATATTTTGAATCCAAGGATATAACATAACATAACATAAAATTCATAAAGTTTATTTGTATGTAGGTGCATGTGCAGGCATGTGTGTGTATATTTTGATGAAAGAGAGAGAGAGAGAGAGAGAGAGAGAGAGAGAGAGAGAGAGAGAGCCCCTGTGTTGGGAGGTTATAGGCACTTGTGTGGAGGCCAGTGAAAGCCATTGGGTGTCCTGATCTATCATTTTCTGCCTTATTCCTGTGAGATGGTTTCTCACCTTGAACTTGATGCTCTTAGGTTCAACAAGCCCCAGCTATTCCCATGTAGCTACACTACTTTACATGTGGGTGCTGGGGGTTCCTAATTCAGGTCTTCATGCTTGTGTAGAAAGAATGCTTACCCACCATTTTAGCTCCCTGATTGTAAAGCTCTCAAATACACCTTGCATCTAGCTTACACAGATATGTATATGTTACATACTTATTCATACTTATACAGATGTTATTTAGCATACTCACACAGAAGCACTGTACACATAAGCTAGCAAAACAACAAATGTATAACCAGACCCAAAATAGGTTTCAGTGTTAACTATTGCTGGTCACATTGCTTGGGAAATGGCTCACTATTATAGAAACAGTTGGATCAATAATTCACGACAGAGAACAGGTTCAAAATTTCAGTAATTACATATTTATCTTCAACTTCTAATAGGGAAACGTTTCTTGGCAAAACATCATGAACGTTTCATAGACGCATGTCTATGTCCATACAGTGGGCTAGAAAACAAGTTAGTTCATACAACTAAGCTTAAAATTGTTCTTTTCCAAACAAAACAAAAGGACCCCCCTCCCTACCAGCCTACCCCTTTGGTCTGAATTAACTTTGACTCTGTAAATTCAATTTACCTTGTTCAATCTACATTTCCTTAAAGCAGCATGTCTCTGTGCAGCCAGGATGAACAATCCAAACCCTGGCAGAGGGCAAGGCTGATGCTAACTCACTTTTCTCTTCCTTTCTCCCTCCCCTTCTGTGACCTCTCTCCCTCACTGTGCTCACCAGCTCCCTTCGGCTACTTGAGGAATTCTCTTCTTGAAGAGCTGCCCTCTCTACCGCCTCCATCTTTGTGACCTGGTTTCTGGCTTCAGGTCTCCCCCGACCTCAGCTCAACCACTTTCACCTCACAGCATCATTTGTGAGACCACAAGTTGCCAAAGACCACAAGATTCTTCATTTTCACTGCCATCAGCAGCCTGTGCAGCTCTGGAGGAAAAAACAAAGCCTTGAAGCTGCTTTTTGGAGAAGTTGTTCAGACAAATGAGGGATTGGGTTGTATTTCCTTTTTTGCAAGTGACTGCTGGTGGCAACATCTGTTCACAGCAGCAAGACTGGAGTGTTGGTGTGTGTGCCTTTGGCCTTTGCTGCCCATTCTGGGCCTTCCTTTCGCTGATAGGCCACCCCCACCCTCCAGAGGTCATCTATGGAAGTTTTCTCTATAGCCTGGTCCTCTCCACTAAGAAACTCATAACTAATTACCCTGACTGCAGATCTTAACTTGGCCAGCTGTGTCGAAGAAAGGCAACCGCAGCCTCCCCAATGCTGAGGATCTATAATTTATCCTTCATAAAAAGTCAATATTGGAGCAAAAAATGACATTTAAAAATCATAAAATAAGTAGTCTGATATTTACCTAGTGTCTTCTCTTTTTTTTTTTTTTCTTTTTTCTTTATATGGCGAGTCCTATCATGTCTACTCCCATCAGAGAGCTAACTAACTATCTGGTGTCCAGTGGCTTCTGGGTAAGGGATAAAGCAAGGCCACCAAGGAAAAGAGAACTGAACATGGAAACAGCTTCTGTGAATGCTACCTCAGCACTTTTAATCCTGGAAAATAGGTTAACTTTAAGGCCTGTGCTATGCAATTTAGCCTCTCTCCCCCTTGATTCTACAATTGCACTATAAATTTTTATAGCTTAACAGATTAAAGGATGATTAAAGCCACATAGCACACGTTAATTACAAACAGCTCACCTGTGACAAATATACTTCCATCCTGTGTCAGGGTGGTGCAAGCATTCCATTCATCTTGAACTGAGGTCAACTCCTTACCCTGCTGGCGCACAGAGGTCCCACCATAAAGTGATACTACCTTAGGAAAGGCAAACAGGAGTCTGACCCTCAGCTCTAGGAAAATTCTGTGTCAAGTACAGAGAGCTGAGGCTGAGGTGGCAGGTCATTGGGTGAAGTCCTTCCTGTCAAAACTGAGGACCCACTAAATTAAAGGTTAGGTTAGACATGGAGGTGTGACTGTACGTAATCCCAGAGACGAGAAGACAGGGGATCTCTAAGCTGACCTGCCAGCTAGTCTACTAGTCTACTAGTGAAAGACTCTGTCTTAAAAAGTGAGGTGGAGAATGATAGTGGCCATATCGTCTGGCCATGCACCCATATTCACACATACAACCCTCCCCAACACACATGAAACACAGAATTGTCAATATGCATCTGATGTACCTCTGTCACAACCACCTTGTCCTGCAAGGAAGATGTGATACCAGGCTCTTCTTTCAGCAGTTTTATTCAGGAACCTTGATTTCTGACTTCTGATGATGGCTGATTCTGATTCATTCTGACTCCAGGGAAAACCCACCCGCAGCCTAAACAGCCTCTGGACAGCCAACCCCAGTATGCCACATGGGCACTACCTATAGGTCCAGGTATGTGGAAGCAAGCCAGATCCTCAGCCTAGCCATATATGGAAATGTTTTGTCACTGAGAGCACTTACCATGTGGAAGGTGGAGGGTGGAAGCCAGCGCCATCTTTAAGGCTCTCTACAGTTCCCCCTTATTTATATTTATATTATATTTATATATATTTATTTATATTTATATTATATTTATATTTATATTATAGCAACAGGCAAGAGTAGAGGCCTGATCTCTGTAGAGTGGACCAGGGACATTGCACTGATCCTCACTCAGGTGTCATCCACCAGGTGAGTACCAGTCCCGTCCGATACCCTTTTTCACAGAGGTGGGATGCAAGGCATCAACCCACACGCAATCAGGCATGCTCTTCTTGGGGCTCAAGTCTTGGCGGATCCCAAGTGCAGTGCTTAAGCCTCGCATCCTGTGCCTAGAAAAATTAATCCTTTAAGGTAGCCAGCCAAGCATAAGGGGACTGTCCTGCTTCAACGGCTGTAAAGGCTTGAATAATCATGGCTGCATTGCGACACCTGGAAGTCTTAATCCGGCAAATGCACCACAGGCATACTAAGGAGACCAACGCCAGGAGGCCTGTCAAGGCTCCTAGACCTGCCCACTCCTTAAGATTGTTCATGGCATCAGGGATCCACGAGGACAATCCCTCCGCCAGTCCGGCATCCACCCGGGTCGAGTTTACCATGACGATAGCCACCCTCAGCTGCTCCATCAGGTTGTTGAATTCTCCTGTCCAATTACCTAAAAGATAACTAGACAATTGCTTAGACAAGTTTGCAGCACAGGTAAAATTGCCATATTGTATACTAGTCACACAAAGCCCAGCATATTTCCACTGACAGCCAAGTTGGGCAATCTGCCAGAGAGTATCAATTTGCTCTTGAACTAGGTCAATCCTTTGGTTGACCACCATCAATCCTCCCTTTAGCTGAATATTAATGCCCTTTTGTATATCCAGGGCTTGTGCTACATTGGCAGAAGGATTATTGTCCTGGCTATATCAGGAACTAAAGGCCAGAATACAGCCTTTTTAGAAAACATTGGCAGTTCCTCAAGTATATAAGAAGCACAAGCTGCCACATGACTCTGCAATCTCACTTCTTGGAATCTAGCCAAGAGAAATAAAAATATGTACTCCCCTATTACAGGTTTGTAAACAAAATGCAATATATAGTTCATGCAATAGCATTTAGAAACAATAAAGGTGAAAATACTAACACATGCTATATGCATGAACGTCGAAACATTATGCTGGGAAAAGATAGATATAATGCAGGCTTCTCTGTGTAGCCTTGGCTACAGAGATCCATCTATCTCTATCTTCCGAGTGTTGGGAGGCATCTGGATTCTTGGTCAAAACTTTTCATGCTCTTACTACATTCATACTCTTTTAAGAATTAATTTAAAGACACCATTAGCATTTCACCTGTATCAGGCCTGTCCTCTCAGGCCAAGAAGTATAAAAAATGCAATACATTAACACTGTCCAATCTAGATACTGCCCTGGGCTCAAGCATGCTCGCACAAGCCCACTCTAATCACTGGGTGTCATGCAGTGCCTGTTCAAGGCCTCCACTTGGGCTACAGTGAATGAGACCATGATCCCATAAGTCCATACTGACTCAGCCAGAGATTTTATGACCTTGAAATCTAAGGGCTCCTTGTATCAATTTCCTTGTGGATCTTGAAACACTGGGTAAGCTAAGCATAACTCTGTTCTGACTGTCTTCCATGCCCCCCGACTAAAAGAGCACCCTGAACTGCCACCCCCACCTTCCACATAGGGAGGGGGAGCTGAAGGCGCAGCTTTACATGCTGGGGACACGCAGCATTCTCCTCTATCTGGATCCTCCTTTTCCTTTCTTTTTTCTTTTTTCTTATCCTTGTTCTTTTTAAATGTTCTACGAGTGACAGCAGCTCTTCCTCCGAGTCTGTAGACTCAGGAGTTTCTATATCAGCAAGGTCGGGGTACAACTCTCCCCCTTCACCCTGTCTCCACTCACTGCTTGCCCCCTCTGATCTCTCCTCCTGCAACACCTCCAAGGCGGCCTGGCCACCCTCCACTGCCTCACTGCAGCACCAATCCTCAAGACAGCCTCCTATCAACTTCAGGTGGCCTCGGCAAATGGAACCACACCTGCCCAGAACCAATCCACAGGTTTTGATCCTCCATGGAGACAAAAGCAGAAACTCGCTTCCCAAGCAACACATTCCTACAAACAGACTTCAAAGTCAAGACATCTTCAAAGTACTTGCATTTGTTTAACTTATCAGCCTTAGCAATCAATTGTCTCCCTGTAATTAGCTCACCAAAAGTCAAAAAATTACAAGAAAACACAATAACCAGAATCCAGACTCTCTGTTTATCTGCCATCTTTACGTGGCCTTTATTTTTATTTCCTTCCCCGTTTAGGGTTTTTGAGAGTCTAAATCTGTCTTATTGAGAATCCTTAATCATTTTCTAACTCAAAGAGCTTTTAAAAGGTCGTATCACTTTAATTGCTGACTCCACCCCATTTGGCTGCTTTTCAATATGGCTGAGGAGCCTGTGCTGATCCGCCACTGCCGGCAACCAGAGCAGGCTCAGGAAATGCAATGAAGCAGCTCCTTTAGAGCCAAAAAAATTGGGTGCAATGAAAAAGCTCCCATAACTAATCTAGTAACCTCTTATATAATCTCTTGCTTATGCTTTCAACTCGCCTGCTGGTGAGCCCTTTGTTCTGCTCTCTCTTTGCTACAGAGAAGAGCAAAATTTTTACCCCACTTTGAACGTGGATTCCCGCCTTACCCGGGAACTTTACCAGTGCACTGACTACCCTGACTGCAGAAAGTTCTGAGCCTTCATTAAGAGTAAAATCCCCGTCACAGGCCACCATTTGTCACAACTGCTTCGTCCAGCAAGGAAGATGCGACACCAGGCTCTTCTTTCGGCAGTTTTATTCAGGAGCCTTGATTTCTGACATCTGATGATGGCTGATTCTGACTCATTCTCACCCTGGGGAAAACCCACTCACAGCCTAAACAGACTCTTGGCAGCCAACCCCAGTACGCCACATGGGCACTACCTATAGGTTCAGGTATGTGGAAGCAAGCCAGATCCTCAGACTAGCCATATATAGAAATGTTTTGTCACTGAGAGTGCTCACCATGTGGAAGGTGGAGGGTGGAAGCCAGCGCCATCTTTAAGGCACGGCTGCAGGTAGCTCTCATGTTGATGTTCAGATCTCAGGCATCTACTCCTGTGTGTTGTACCTGTTTGTTTATGTCTCACCTTGCCCAGTCCCTTTGTTTAAGGTTGTATCTTGTGCACAGTCAGCTAATGTTATTTAACAAAAGATAGAATAGTTTTTAAAATGCTACATTTATACTGACTGATGTAGCCTTAAGCCTGCCATATTTCTTTCAGAATTTTTTTAGTTTCTTATATTCTTTTAATTTTTAACAATTTAGTGTGTGTGTGTGTGTGTGTGTGTGTGTGAGAGAGAGAGAGAGAGAGAGAGAGAGAGAGAGAGAGAGAGAGAGAGAGTGTTTGTGTGCATGCACAGCTGGGAGGGGTGTGTGCAGGAATTGCAGGTGTGCTGTGTGGATAGTTAGTTTGGCTCTGGACTGGGGGTGAAAAGGTAGATTCCATGGAATATTGTGTCAGTCTGTTTTCTTTTGCTGTACAAAATACTTAAGATTGGAAAAGTTGTCTAGGAAAGAGATCCCGTTTTTCTCGTGGCTCAGAGGCTTAAGAGTCAAAGGTGAAGTGGTTCCATTCAGTGAGGAAAACATGCCACTTCAACTGGTGATGAAAAGTGGAAGGTGGAGGGATACATCTGGATCAGACTAAACATGAGGGCCAATTTTCTACCATCTGTTGTCATAACTAATTCAATCTGATAAGAGCAGAACTCACCAAAGAAGGAGACATTAACCCACACATGAGAGCTTCTCCTTCGTCAGCATAACACGGCAGTGGGCATCTCATCCCAACACAGCTGCAGGCAGGAAGAGTTGCTGCATCAGGGAGAAGTTACAACATACGAGCTTTGAGGCACAGTCCAGTCACAGTGACACTGGGGTAACACAAACAACCCTCACTTCAGCCTACGTCCCCAGGAACATAGGAGGGTAAGAGCCTCACTAAACAGTTAGACGCTGTTTGTGGGATGCCCTCAGAAGAAAAGGGAGAAAAGTGACCTTAGATCATGTTTTCCAGTCTGAAATGAAACTTCTTGAGGTGATGTGGGATCTGCTATCATGATGTGCTAAATTTCAAATATCAGCAAGACATGGAGGTAAAGACAGTTAGCCAGAAAGTGTGTGTGTGTGAGGGGGTGAGTTGCAAAAGCTAAGCAGGCTGAAACTTCACATCACAAGGACAGATGGCAGTGTCTGGGGATAGTGACTGGTTAAAGACAGTTAGAAAACATTATATTTCTTAGGTTTTTTTTATATTTAAAAAGAGAGATAGATAAAATATGCTTGAGGAGAGAACAAAATTGTCTTGTAACCAGTAGAAACATTTACCCTTGGCTAAGCAAGACAGTTTCTGTGTTTCTCTCTTTGTGTCTCTCTGTCTCTGTCTCTGTCTCTGTCTCTGTCTCTGTCTCTCTCTCTGTGTGTCTATGTGTATGTTCCTGCCAGCATACATGTGGCAATTTCTACATATGTGTGTGAGCATGTAGAGGCCAGAGTTAATGCCCCCGTGTTTTCCTCCACACCACAGTCAACCTTATTTTTGTTCCACAATCCCTTACTGACCCTGGAGCCCACCAATTCAGCTAGTCTGGCCAGCAAGCCCCAGGAACTCTCCTGTCTTTACTACTTGGGACCAGACTTATACATACATGCTGCTTTGCCCAGATTACTTTTCAGATTTTTTTTCTTGCTTTATGTGACTGTGTGTTTATCCCCTATACATGTATGTGTACCATGAGCAAGCCTTGGGGATCAGAAAAAGGGGAAGAACCCCTGGACCCAGAGTTACAAATAGCTGTGAACCACTATGTGAGTGCTAGGAAGTGAATCTGGGTTCTGTACAAGAGCAGTACATGCACTTACCCACTATAGTATCTCTCCAGCCCCATTCAGCTTCCTCTTGTTTAAATATGGTGCTGAGGTTTGAACTAGGGTCCTCATGTTTTCACAGCAAGCATGTTAATGACTGAGCCATCTCATCAGACCTTTACTCAGATTCTGAAGTAAATACAGAACCCCAGACAAGCACCAAGGTAACTTTTCTCTTTAGAAACAAACAATAAAATATATTTAGCATCAATAAAAATGGCACCTCATAACATCCCTGTCCCAAGTTACACTCTGGTTTTTATATGATTCAAGTCTCCCACAGAGTCCTCTGAAGAGCTAGCTCATGTCCATAGTTACAGAGCTGGAGCTGGGAATTTCAAAGCAGAAGCCAGGGAACTTTTACAGCAGCCAGACTGAACATGTTGCATAATTCTCAGCTCCATGAATGGAGAACAATTTTCTGGTTCATTCATTTTCTTCGGAGGTATTTGCTGAACACCTACTGTATGCTGGGCACCTCCCTAAGAACCTGAGGCATGACCATGAACAAATCAGACTCAGTTCTGCTTCTACTGAGCTAAAGCTCACAGAAAAACAGAGTGAAACAAGAATAAATGCAGAGAAGAAGATAAACCAGAGTGACAGGTATGTCCTGTCTCACATGAGGCCCTGAGAAGACAGCAGAACATAGACTGGGAGCAGACAAGGAGGCTGCCCTTCCGGAGTGACAGACGGAGCAGCAAGTGCAAAGGTGAGTTTCCTTGTCTGGGGACAAAGCAAAGAACACAAGAAGGAGCAAGCAAGGGATGGCGAAAGTCAGAGTCCCACAGCACCCCTAGACCATGGCACAAGTGTGGACTATTCATGTGTCCAGCCAGAAGCTATGGCATCACTGTAGATTACAAGGTCCCATGGTGAATGTTTGCTACTGCAAGCAAAAGCCTGCTGGGACATGTAGGAATTATTCTCAGGTCCCCCTCCATCTCAGTTTTACAGTCACCCAGTCACCCTCCCAGCTCTTGCTCATGTGGAAACAAAGGCATGCCTGGATCCAGTTGCTTCTTGAAATGATCATATCCCAGATGGCAGAATTTCAGCAAAACTTTTATGTGACATAGAACATAGCTACATGATTAAAGAATATACAAGGGAACAGAACTGTGCTCTAATTCCACCTCCCCTACATGAATGACACCCTGGCAAGAACTTTGACCTTCGTGGATTTCCATTTGTTCATCATTGGTTTCAAACATAATATATGTTCTTATATTAGAAATGGTATTATATGTAGCAAACTAGGTGAAGTACCCTTCCCATTGCTGGGGATAAAAGCTAACTTACATTTCTCTAGTCCCTAAAGTCTGTAATGAGAGCCTGGCTTTTGTTTATGTCCACATCCATCCTCTCATCATTACACATACACTCTACGCAGCCTGGAAGCATGTTCTGTACAAGGAGACAATGGCCCAATGCTTGATGCTAACCAACCAGAAAACTCACTGTTCATCCAGTGCAAAGGGAGGTAAAGGGTGGACAATATGAAGGGCTGATGCCTATGTAGGGCCCTCCATGCCACACCCTAATTTGATGTGTTGCAGCTTTCAATGCCATTAGCATTAGAGGAACTTCTGCAAGTAGGTTCTAGAAAGCCTGCTGGCTTGTTTGCTTCTGCAGTAGAGAAGATTAAGGCGTAGATGGTTTGAATGAAGTTGCTTGGTTGGTGAGTGGTGAAACTCAGGTCTGAGTCCCAGCAGCCTGGCTTTATGATAGCATTCCTAACTACTGTGTGATACTATTGATAGCCACGGTTATTTAACAAAGAGCAAAGTGGTATAATTTCAAGCCAATAGCTCGTTGTCCTTCAGCATCAACACAAAAATTGTTTAAAAACATTAAAAAATTTTGCTGAGAAGTAGGGTATAGAGGAGGAGACAAAAATGCATCCCAATCAGAGTAGAAGGAGAAGGCAAAGGAGAGATGGGAAGCAGAGGCTTGGCTATTCTGTTCTTGGGGTTAAAGAGAAGGAGCAGAGCTCTTACAGATACATCAGAGGGAAGAAATAGCAAGGAGAAAGTGGTCCCATTAATAAATAAGAAAGGCAGCATGAATCGATGAAGATCTTTCAGTGGGAACTCCTCAACTTGCTTTGCAAAATTGGATTCTAAGGAGAAGAGCAAAGAAGTAGAATGTATAAGAAGTCAAGTGAGTCCTCGGTAAAAACTATCAAAGAAAACGGGTGCCATGTGTGAAGGGGGTACTGTTTTCTGAATACCAGAGAACATCAATAGAAGCAGACAGGTTAAATGTCAATGAAGAAGGTCAAGTCCACCCAGCAGAGATTGTCCAGGATTTTATAGCACGAGTGTGACTTGTTTCCTAATCCATTCTCCATGGAGTCTGTCACACCACCTATTTGTTTACTTATTAGTGATATGCTGACTAAAGAGACTGTTGTTTGCCTCTGAGGAGCCTGAGAGTCTTAAGTGTAAAGAAACATACATGGACGAAGTAAGAAACACACAGGACAGAGGAGGAGGAGAACAAGAACATGGAAGACTGCCCCAGGACAGACATGTGGGGGGGTGGAAAATAGAGCTTATCAGTGAACTACAAGTGGCTAGGTCTGTGTGGGCAGAGGCAGAGAGAGAGGAAGACAAGCCTGGACAGGGATAAGAGATCACCAGCATATAAAGCCTCTATGCCAATGCCAAGGGTTTGAATTCCTCTAGGCAGTTACAGGAAAGAATGGAAATATTTTAAATGGGAGAGTGGTTTGACATATTCTGTTTTATAAAAATAACTTTAGTAAAGGTGGGAAGATGTGGGTAAATGAAAGGCATGGATGCTATTCAAACAATTCAGGGAGACTGAGAGAGGACTTGACATATGTAGGAGAGCACATCAGATGCAGCAGAGAGTGCCCTAAGGGAAGGCTGGGAATCACCCACTGCATCAGATGCAGCAGGGAGTGCCCTAAGGGAAGGCTGGGAATCACCCACTGGGGTTGGCATTTAGGCCATTGGTGACCTTTGGTGGAGGGAAGAATGGAGCAGGCAGCAGCAGAAGCCAGTGTTGGCGCTACCTTGTAAGAACAGGGCTGGCTGGGAAAGGGGAAAGGAGGAGGAGGAAGGACTATGTTTGCACAGGTAAGCCCTTTTACAGTCAGTTCTATGCAGAGAGAGCTGGGGAATGAATGTAGAGGGTTGTTTTGCATGCAGGAAGCCCTGGGCTTGATCCTGATGCTCAGCAAGGCAAAATCAAAAAGCCAGAGAGTGTGCACCATAGGGGAAGCCTCAACATGAGAAGGAAAAGATGAATCCATTAGACTAAACTGAGATATGGACAGGTTTCTGACTAAAAGCAAATGAGTTGAAGAAGTGTGTGCCCAGTGGTTACCATTTAACCTATAGAGCAGCATGTGATGGAAATATGAAAGATGGGGGATGATTAAGATGAACTTACATGACTGTGAAATCACTGATGATAAAATGAATAAAAAGCTTTTTAAAATTCCATCCAAGCCCCACTGGGCTCTGGAGATCCAGCTACGCAGTGGGAGCCTTCCCTCTCCTGCAGGGAAGTCCCTCCATGATAATTTGCAACCTTGATGTGTCTTGGGCTCCACAGACCACAGCTTCCAGTGGTGTTCCTTGTGGGGAATATGGGTTATGTCGGGAGCAGCCTTGGTTTTGGCATGCAGTGGCACCTGTAAGCCGTAAGGGATAAGTCCCAGCAAAGGAAGGAACAGGATTCCAGAATTCCTTCCCCAGGAGCTTAAACTAGCTGGGAAATCTCTCTACTCAGCCAAACTTTTCCCACACTATACATTCAGGAGTTATTGACAGGTGGTGCTCCTTACATATGAATGAAGGGCGGGGGACTGCAGGAAAGGGAGGGGTAGAAATATGGAGGGATACCAGGCTTCCTTTGTCATACACGACTGTGTCTGTCTCCAAACTGACCTTTGCCACCTCAACTACATAGCAAGTCTCAGGCAAACCTAGTCTACACAAGACCTTATCCCCTAAAGCACAACACACTCTCTCTCCCCTCCTCCACCCCATAAACAAGTACAAGCATACTCTCTCTCTCTCTCTCTCTCTCTCTCTCTCTCTCTCTCTCTCTCTCTCTCTTTCTCTCTCTCTCTCTCTCTGTTGTGGAGGGGAGAAGAGGGAGAGACAGAGAAATACAGAGTCCTGCTTTTTTTGACATTATTGTTGTGGTGGTTTGCTTTAGTTGGGATTGTTTTTGTGACTGGATCTCACTCTGTAGCTGAGGGTATCCTGGACATGTCATGAAACCCACACTGGCCTTGGACTCATGGCACTGTGCTTGGTTCAGCCTCCCAGATGATGAGATTATAAGTATAAGATGTTATATCCATCTTAAAAGATTCTTGGTTTTCATTACATTAGAATCATCTCCCAGCACCCCATGTTGAAGAAAGACTGTTGGATTTATGCACATGTGACACATTTTCAGAGCTTAGAAGGATTATAGTTTGTGTTTTAAATGTCCCCCAAATACTTCTAAATGTGGTGCTGTCGTGCAGTAATGAAACCTTTAGGAAATGGGGCACAATGGGAGAAAGCCTGCCCTTGAAGGGAACTTTGGGGTCCTGGGCCCCCTGTGTCTCTTTTACTTTGTGAAGGCCCCAGAAGTGAGCCACTTCCCCACGCACCTCTGCCATAATCCTGTGCCTTGCCACAAAGGCGGCAGCGCCAGGCAACTACAGACTGAAAGCCTGGAAACCCTGAGCTGAAACAAACCTTTCTCTGTTTTGTTTACCTCAGGCATTTGTTACAGTGATGGACAGCTGAAGAGTTCAAGCTGCACAAGAGTGAAGACAGACGAAGGAGTAGACAGAGTAAAAGGGCTGAGGGTCTTCTAGAGCATGATTTCCAAACCTGGTGTGCCTGGCCAACACAGAACTCTCCCACCATACCACAGACTGAGCTTCTGTGCTCAGCTGTTTGCAGCAAGAAACATGAAGCTAACATGCATGTGGGTGGGGGCAGGATGAGGAAAAGACTTGGGAAGGGAGGACCAAGAGATGGAAGGCCTTCAGGAATAGCAGATATTGAAGGAACATGGAAAGACATAGAAGAAAAGAGTAGACTGTGCAGTGAGCAAGGTGCTGAACATTGGTATTTCAGAAATGGATCTGCCTTGAGCAGATTGAATGATAGGTTTTCAAAGTACCAGTGGAGAGAATTATGAAGTAAGAAGGCCAGATACATCTGCTGCAAAAACACAGAAGTCCCTTTGGATAGTGGGTGTCAAGGATAGGAAAGGCCTGCAAATTAGAAGCCCAAAGGGCAACCTGGGCTCATCAGGCAGCAATCAGAAAATAGAAAATTAGAGCTTAGAATGAACCACAGGATCTCTTTCCATCTACTGCTCCTTCATAGTGCACGGAGCTGTTCCCTAAGGCCTGTCTGAAAGGGAAACCCTGCACTGAGGCCAATGTCACAGGCTATGAAGCTCTTGCCAGACCCTTGCACCACTCCCTGCTGTGCTGCACTGGGAAATCACTTCGCTATGCAAACCTGAGCTTCTATGTAGGTAACATGCAAATGCCTTAGAACAAATGAAAAGTAAGCAAGCTCTTGAACAAAATGATGCAGTAATAAGAATTCAAAACACAAACTCTTATTACTTATTAAATAAGTTTACAAAGGGCAGAGTAGAATTGGAGTGATTGCTCAGTGATCAGGAGCAATTGCTGTTCTTGTGGAGGACATGAGTTAAGTTCCCATGCCCATTAACAGGGCAGCTCACAACCATCTGTCTGCAGCTCAGGAGTTCTAATGCCCTCCCTTGGCCTCCTCTGGCACCTGCACTCATGTGCACAGATATGTGCACGCTTGCATAATTAAAAATAAAATGACTCTCAAAGCAAAGAGTAGAAGTGTTTGGGGGCAAATCAGGTGAGCTGATAGCTAAATGGGAATGACTAGGTAAGAGGAAATGGTGAGAGTCTTTACTAAAAGTGGCCAAGGAGGATGGGTGAGCAACATGGAGGCTGCAGGATTATCTCATTTTATTCTTATGAATGTTAGTTTTTATATTATTTCTACAACTCACTATCTCAAACTCAGTGGCTTAAGGCAGCACAGATGTATTGGTTTACAGATATTTGGTCAAAAATCCAATATGGGTCTCTCTGGGCTAAAAATCAAGATGTCAGCAAGGCTGTGTTCCTTTCTGGAGGCTCTGGTGGAGAATCTTCTAATGCATTCGCTGCCCTGCCCCATCCATCTCCAGGACCAGACCTCTCTGTCTGACCCTTTCCCCCTTACCAGTCTCTTTCCTTTCGCAGCTGGGAAATTTCTTCTTCTCAGGAAGTCAAGCTGCATGAGCAAGGATACTCTTTTCACATTTCCAGGTCTTAATGGCATCTTCTAGGCTCCCTTTGCTGGTAAAGTAATTGTTTCCAGTTTCTAGTGATATGTGCACAGGAGGTGAGAGATGTTTGTCTGTTTGTTTGGATAAAGCATCACACCTTGGCTTCTGATTATCTGCAGACCCTGATTTCTGCTACAAGTTCATCAGTGTGGAGTAGTTGGAGATTTGATCAAAATTCAAAATGAAATGGAGGCTCAGGGTTGTTTTGATAGATGTGCACTGTTCCTCCTGGGCAGAGGGCAGTAGGTCAGGCAAGCAGGATGCAGACTCAGCCCTGGTGCTCACCTCAGGGCGCAGCTTAGACCAGCTGGCTGCAGTGGGCATGGAGTGTGGGGGCTAAGAACTGACTGCAGTGGATATGATGCCAAAGGTGAGAGTGAACTTGCTCTACCCAGTCAGGGGCCTCCTCTCCAGCAAGCACCTTCTGCAGCACAGAGGTGTGAGCTCAGGAGAGAATGTAATCTGCTGGCAGACTGGCTTTTCCTCTCCATCTCACCACCCTGCTCCCACCACAGTCCTATCTAACTTTGTCCTCAGGAGCTGCTGTCTGGGAAGTGCCTGATGTAAAAGATGAAAATCCAGGCAGATGACAGGCAGCTATAATGCATTCTTTTCCTCAGGAGTATTTTCATTCTAATGGAGAATCAAATATTAACCCAGGAAAAGAATTGCTAATATTGAGCTTTTTTTATACTGCTACACAAGCTAGAAAACACAAAAAAGAACCACTAGGTACATTTCACATCAAACCAGGAGGCAGACACCTAAAACAGTCATTCCCCATGAGGAGCAGATCCAGCTCCAAACTAAATAAAAGACATGGCACCTAACTGCCTACCACTAACAACGTCTCTAAAGCTGAGGGTTCCAGCTGCTCTGCCCCCAGCAGGTATTGCCTTGCTATTGAACATCACTCCACAAAACACTCACTTCTGCCTCTCATGTTACTGATTTAGGAGCACTCTGGCCAATTTCCTGTCAAATCTCACCAGAGATACCTGCAGCAGAGGAGGAAGCCCAGCCGTGGGCATTGTTTCAAAGCATGCCTGACAACCTACCTGCTTGAGTAGAGAGAACGGAGGAAGAGGCGGACATTGGCAATTGAAGGATTAGAAGACTTAATAGCTACTCTCCATGTTTAACCTTATGGTTCTGTAGTCTTTGAAACATTAATAACCGATTTGATGACATCTGTGGTCCCCAGGCCTCAGCTCCAGGAATGTTGATGTTGAAAAGGGGCCTTTCAGGGACTTGGCAAGCTCATTTTTGTTCTTTTCTTTATGACATTCCAGCCTCTGTCAGACACAGCAAAAGACTTTCCACTGCCTAGACATGTTTTCTCTCATTGATTGGAACCTTTTATCTGGACACTAGATATTATGATTCCCCAGCACAGGACTGGACTTGCTGACAATGGAGCAGCATCCTGATCATCGGCACACCCAATGGACCCACCTCTGTTTTCCTCCACTATTGCTGTGATGAGAAAGAATCTTCCAGAGCAGTTTTCACAGAAGTGAACATCCCCAGCTTTACCCTTCAGAGTGAGGCCATCTCCACACTTTTCACTGAACTCTGCCACCGAGGAGCCATGCCTCACTGAACCATCTTTAAGATGGTTCAGAAACTTGGTAGAAATAAATGGGTTAACAGTAAGCAGTGGGGAATGAAACGGCTAGCTCTGTCTGTGTTGCTCCCATTCCTTAAAAACAGCCCTGGGTGCCATCAATGGTTGCCTGCAGAAGGGAATTCCCATTGTTCAGTGAATCCATGTGCCCAATTTACAGTCAGCTAGCCCACAGGCACAGCAAGACACATCAGGTAATGACAAGATTCTTACCTCTGCGTCAAAGTGAAAATGAAATGTATCAGCTAAATGAAAACAGAAAGGAAAAAGTGACCCAAAACAAAGTAGAAATGTGCCTACAAAATATCGTAAAATAATGAGACAGTGATTCTACTCCAGAAATATACTTCAAAGAACTGAGAACGCATATCTACACAAGAACTGTAGATACTCATTGAAGAATTTCACGCACAGTTTCAATGAGAGATTAACCTGACATCCATCTACTGATGAGTGGATAAAAACGGTGTGGTATGTCCAGACAATGGAACATTATTAGGCCACAGAACAAGAAAGAAAAACTTTGATACATGTTTCAATGTGGATAAGCTTTGTGACCATAATGCTAATTTAAAAAAAGATAAAAAAGACCACATCATGTTATTCTACTTGTTTGATACACCTCCAAATGTTCTGGAAACAGTAGCCACAGTTACACAGCTATATGCACATGTTAAACAGAACACTGAATTGGACACATTGCATGAGTGGATTCTAATGGTTCAGGAATTTTAATCTCAATAACAAAAATTGCTAAGCTGTGGTCATATAAGGGATTTTAGGTGAGAAGAGAGCATCTACTATGGGAGGCATGGCATAGCACTGTACCTGACAAAAGAGCTTGCTAAGTAAGAGATAAATGAGGGTCCTGAGCTCTTGAATGGTATCATCCAATAATGACTATAAATATTAATATGACAGTGGTATAAATAAGTACTGAGTATAATGGGTGACTGAGTAGATAGATATAGAAGATACATAGATATAGATAGATAGATAGATAGATAGATAGATAATAGACTGATAGAAAAATGTCAGATAAGTGACAATTGGCAGATAATATATACAATTATACATGTTTGTGAAGTTATATTGTATCATTCAATATAGTTTAATCAATTCCTTTTCATAAAACTCTTGAGCCACCAGTAACATCCTAATATCTAGAGATGCTGGGTTTACTCAGTCTTATACCAAAATTATTTTTTCTTGAGATTGTTGCTGCTGTCCAAGGTCCTAATGGCTCCCTCAGGGGAGTGGGTGAGAAGGCATGACATCAATGACACAGATACTATCCGGTAAAAAGCAAACAGCAAACAGCATTTTTTTTTAACAATGGAAGAGCGTTATATACCTTCCCCCCAAAACCCCGGCTGTGTTGTGATCTGGGAGTGGTGGTCACCCTCATTGGCTGGTATAATCAGGAGCGTTGGACAGCACCTGATGCTAGACCCTCAGGCAGACTTCAGGTTGGCTCATAAGTACATTATGTGTATGCCTTGGCAACTGATTTCGGTCAATTTCCTCTACCTTATGAGACTGTTCTACTACACCCTACAACAACAAGGAAAAGAACAGTGAGATCATTATTATCACCCATGATTGACAGGACATTTTCTACACATGACCATTGGCAGAGCATTAAGGGCAACTCTAGAATGATACCAGTGAAACACACACTCGAGACTCACTTTGAAGATGAGAAATCATATTCTGAGACATGAAGTATTTTACTCAGGTGCTGGAAACTTGAATGGCAGACATAGGACTTGAACTCAGGAATTCTGTTAGCCAGCTCCTGAGCACTAACTGCCACACCCCCGTGTAAACCTAAGTGATGTTCACCTACATGCGAACATCACAAAGAAGTAATGGGTGGCCATGGGCTAGTGAGCTGTCCGTTGGGCTTCCATGACTACTGAAGTCTCAAGGGGGAGAATCTGTATGCCACATTTCAGCAGGAGACTTGGTAATGACGGAAGCTAGGTCTCAGAAGTCCAGAAAAACGAACTCTAGCATGGCATATTTATTGCCTACAACCAAATTATACTTGGATATGCTAAGCTCACCTTGTTCTTATCTCTGTATTATGGTTCAACTTCATTGTCAACTGAACAGGTCTTAGAATCACTGTAGAAATAAACATATGGGTGTGTATATGAGAAAGGGAAAAGATAAGTCATCCTGAATGGAGTGGAGTCACCCCACTGGACAGGGCCCAGATTGAATTGAAAGAGAAGGCATATTAACCACTGTGTATTGATCTCTCTGCTTCCTGAATGTAGAATCAATGTGCCCAGCAGCCTCAAGCTTCAGCTGCCAGGCTTTCCCCACCATGAGGAACAGAACCCTCTAACTGTGAGCCAACATGAGCATTTCTTTCCTTCAGTTACTTTTGTCAGGCAATTCTGTCACAGCAATAGAAAAATAACTACTGTACCCTCCTTAATTCACTGCAAGTTACCCAGCTACACAATCATTTCTTTCCAAACAGCCAATGTCAAGGTGGACTGCTCACTCTCTTCCATTATTCTGCTTTATTTATAGGAGAAAGGTTTCTGCCACAAAAATGAAAAACCTAGAAGAAATGGACAGTTTTTTCTACAGGTACCACTTACCAAAATTAAATCAAGATCAAATTAAAGACCTTAACAGACCTATAACCCCAAAGGAAACTGAAACTGTCATTAAAAGTCTCCCAAGTAAAAAAAAAATCCTGGACCCAGATGGTTTCAGTGCAGAATTCTACCAGACTTCAAAGAAGAACTAATCCCAATACTCCTCAAACTATTTCACTCAGTAGAAACTGAAGGAATATTGCCAAACACTTTTTATGAGGCCACAGTAACCCTGATACCCAAGACACTCAAAGATGCATCAAAGAAAAACAATTACAGACCAATTCTCCCATAAACATCGATGCAAAAATTCTCAACAAAATTCTGGCAAACTGAATACAACAACATATAAAAAAAGTCATCCACCACGATCAAATAGGCTTCATCCTAGAAATGCAGGAATGGTTCAACATACAAAAAACTGTAAATTTCATTCATCATATAAACAAACTGAAGGAAAAAATAAGCATGATCATTTCCTTAGATGCTGAAAAAGCCTTTGACAAAATGCAACATTCCTTTATGATAAAAGTTCTGGAAAGATCAGGAATAGAGGGAAAATAACTAAATATAAAAAGGCAATTGCTGGAGAGAAACTCAAAGCAATCCCACTAAAATCAGGAACTAGACAAGGATGTCCTCTCTCCCCTTCTTTACTTGATATAGTTCTCAAAGTTAAGCTCAAGCAATAAGAGGACAAAATGAGATTAAGGGGAAACAAATTGGTAAAGAAGTGAAACTATCTCTATTTGCAGATGATATGATTGTATACATAAGTGACCCACAAAATTCTACCAGGGAACTTCTACAGCTGATAAACACCTTCAACAATGTAACAGGTACAAGATTAACTCAAAGAAATCGGTAGCCCTCCTATCCACTAAAGAAATATAAAAGGGCTCAAAAAGAACTAAGGGAAACATCAGCTTTTATAATAGCTACAAATAGCATTAAATACCTTGGTGTAACTAGAACCAAAAAAGTCATAGATCTGTTTGATAAAACTTTAAATTGCTGAAGAAAGAAATTGAAGAGGATATCAGAAAATGGAAAGCTCTCCTATGTTCTTGGATAGGTAGGATCAACATAGTAAAAATGGCAATCTTACCAAAACCAATATACAGATTCAATGCAATTTCCATCAAAATCTCAATTTTTAAAGACTTTGAAAGAATACTCAGCTTCATTTGGAATAACAGGAAAGCCAGGATTGCCAAAACAATTTTGCTCAACAAAAGAACCTAAGGAGGTATCACCATTCATGACTTTAAGTTATACTATAGAGTTATAGTAATAAAAAAAAAAGCATGGTACTGTCATAAAAACAGACTTGTGGATCAATGGTATAGAATTGAGGATCCAGACATTAACCCACATACCTATGAATACCTGATTTTTGACAAAGAGGCTCAAAATATTCAATGGAAAGAAAATAGTATCTTTAACAAATGGTGTTGGCATAAATGGATGGTAGTGTGTAGAAAAATGCAAATAGATCTAAATCTATAACCTTGCACAAACTCAAATCCAAGTGGATCAGAGACCTCCATATAAACCCAGCTACACTGAACTTGATAGAAAAGAAAGTGGGAAATACCCTTCAATGCACTGGCACATGTGACCACTTCCTAAATATAACACCATTAGCACAGACACTAAGATCAACAATCAATAAGTGGGACCTCCTGAAACTGAGAAGCTTCTGTAAAGACAAGGACACAGTCAATAAGACAAAACAACAGCCAACAGAATGGAAAAAGATTTTCACCAATCCTACAAGTGACAGAGGACTGATCTCTAAAACATATAGAGAACTCAAGAAACTAGAGCCCAAACTCCTAAACAACCAATTGAAAAATGAGGTTCAGAACTAAAAAGGGAATTCTTAGCAGAAGAATTACAAATGGCTGAAACACACTTGAAAAAGTGTTCAGCATCTTTAACCATCAGAGAAATGCAAATCAAAACAACCTTGAGGTGTCACCTTATACCTGCCAGAATGGCTAAGATTAAAAACACAGATGACAGCCTATGCTGGAGAGGGTGAGGAGCAAGGGGAACACTCCTCCATTGTTGTTGGGAGTGAAAGCTTGTTCAGCCACTCTGGAATGCAGTATGGTGGTTTCTCAGAAAATTGGGAATTGAGGCTGGAGAGATGGCTCAGAGGTTAAGAGCGTTGGCTGTTCTTTCAGAAATCCTGAGTTCAATTCCTAGCAACCACATGGTGGCTCATAACCATCTATGATGACATCTGGTGCCCTCTTCTGTATACTGTATACATAATAAATAAATCTTTAAAAAAACAAAACAAAAACTGGGAATCAGTCTCTCCAAGGATCCAGCAATACCACTTTTAGGCATATACCCTAAAGACGCACATTTGCACCCCAAAAGCATTAGCTCAACTATGTTCATAGCAGCATTATTTGTAATAACAAGAACCTGGAATCAACCTAGATGCCCATCAACTGAAGAATGGATTAACAAACTGTTGTACATCTACACAATGGAGTACCACTCAGCAGTAAGAAAAAATGATATTCTAAAATACACAGGCAAATGGATGGAATTGAAGAATATCCTCCTGAGAGAGGTATCACAAACCCAGAAAGATAAGCAGGGGATGTACTCACTCATTAGAAGACTTTAAAAAAAAAGTAAAGAAAACACTTAGATAATTTTGCCATTGTTGCCTTGGCTTTTTAATCACAGCAACAGTAAAATAATTAAGGCAAATATTATAAGTGCTCGCTGTCATTGAAAAGAAAAGAAAATTCCTGCATAGTAGGACTCTGTTATTATTATTTAAAGCTGGTATAGCTCCCATGAGCTTCTTTTAGTTACATGCCTCTAGCTGCTGTCAATGCTGTCTATTTTGAGAGGTTGTGAAACATTCAGGATGTATGGCCAGTGAGGAGAAGTAAGAGAATGCAGGCATACCTTGAAGATTCTTGTGTAACTCCCTCCTTGCTGCTTTAGCTGATTATGAAGAGCATCCTCACCTGCCTCCCTGTCATAGACCTGTTTTGTCATGCCATGCTTATCAGAATGAACTGAACCTTCTGAGATCGTGAGCTGAAATAAACCTTGCTTGAGTTGTTAGGCATTTTCTACAGCATGCATAAACAAAACAACAGAGTGTATGTACTCCCTTGAACTGCCCTAAAGGGGACCACAGCCTTCCCTTCAGCTCAGTTCATGATCATCTTAAATAAAATATGGTCTCAGGGTATTTTTAAATCTAGACTTGAAGACTGGTACTCTTTCGTTTTTAAATTTTTGAACTATTTCACAAACCAAACAGCCCTGGGCAACATTTCTTCAGTTTTCTTTCACAGGAGGCCAGGGACTTCCAATTCTGGGCTGGAAATGCCATCCCAGCTGCCCGTGCTCCATCTCCTCTCTCTCCTCCCTCCCCCCTCTGCCCCACCGACCATGACCCTCTTTTCTGTCTCTCTCCCTCATCTCCCTTCCTTTCTCTCTTGTTTATATGTCTCTCATCTCACAAGAGGGATCATGAACCCCGCTAAATTAATATTTTAAAATATAAGGGACACCAGAGGATCCTGAGTATAAATAAATGTATAAAAATGCTACATAAATAAATGTGCATAGCTTGACCCAGTTTCTGAAAGCGCCTTAGTTGGGCTCAGCCCTCCCTTATGCTGGGTCTACTGAAACTCTCATTTCTTCTAATGTGTACAGCCTGCTTTATGTATGTAGAGCTTTTTGTGGGATAACCTTTTCGTACACTCTGAAGATATGTCTTTGCCTAAGGTGCCTTCTGATTGGTTTAATAAAGAGCTGAATGGCCAATAGCGAGGCAGGAGAGAACATGCAGGACTTCCAGGGAGAGAGAGGAACTCTGGGTAAGAGCTAGGGAATTGACCAGCCATAAAGAGGAAGCTGGGCTTATAATATGGAGAAAAAGTAAGAAGTTACATAGCAGAATGAAGATTAATATAAATGGATTAATTTAAGTTCTAAGAGCTAGTGGGAACAAGCCTAAATTAAGGCCAGGCTTTCATACTTAATAAGAAATCTCTGAGTCATTGCTTGGGAGATGGCATTCCAAAGAAAGTCCCATTACAAATCTTCACAAGGATTCTCATGCTGACTCTCATGGTGACTGCATAGGCTAATGAAGGCATAGGTAGGTAGCTAAAGGAACTATTCTGTCTAGTGAATATAGAGAAAACAGCCTGAGGAGCTGAATGTCTAGTAAGGAAAAGGCACAACAAATTGGGGCCTTTTGACCTCAAGTTCAGCCCTCATGTGCTTTGCTGCAGCTGCCTCATAGAAAAGAAAAAGAAGGACACAGATATGTAGAAAAAAATAGAGGAGGCAACAAAGTCAAGAACAAGATTCGAGATTGCAGGGTGGGAAACAGTGGACAGAGCCACCTCTCTGAGATTGGAAGGACCGCTCAGTAGATTACAGCAAACGACTGAGAGGACCCCAGCTCACTTCCCTGTACCTGAGTCAGGAGGCTCATAGTATAATTTGTAACTACAGGTCCATGAATCTGTTTTAGTGCTCTGTGTGTGGCTGTGCTGGCTGGTTTATGCCAACTTGATCCAAGCTAGAGTCATCAGAGAGAAGGGAGCCTCGAGTGAGAAAACGCTTCAACAAGATCGAGCTGTAAGCAAACCTGCAGAGAATTTTCTTAATTAGTGATTATGGAGGGAGATAGTCCATCGTGTGTGGGGACAACCCTGGGCTGGTGGTCCTGGGTTCTATAAGAAATCAGGCTAAGCAATTCATGAGGACCAAGCCAGTAAGCAGCACCTCTCTATGCCCCTGCATCAGCTCCTGCCTCCAGGTTCCTGCCCTGTTTGAGTTCCTGCCCTGACCTCCTTTGAGGATGACTTCATGTAGCAGTGTAAGCCAAATACACCCTTCCGTCCCTTAGCTGTTCTTTGTCATGGTGACTCCTTACAGCAATAGTAACCATAACTAGGCAGTGGCAGACAACCACACACAGATGTGCACACATAATTAAAAATAAAAAATTATCTTAGAAAAGAAGCACTGCTCCTGGGCAGATAGAAAAGCTTCATCTAGAGCTTTAGAGAGAGTGTGGCAAAGGAGTACAAACAGGAAGAAGGGTGCTGAACACTCTCCCAGGGACACAGTTTTCCTACATACTGGGGCCTCACTCATTAGAGTCAATCAGTGGCAGATTAAAAATGCAGCAGGCCCATGGGGGCTGTGTGGAAACTTGACATGTACAACCTTTTTCTAAATCATTATTCTCTCTCTCTGAACAACCCAGGGTAAAAAGTATCGTATTTCTATTATATTACGTAGGAACCTAGGTATCTCTGACTTCATTGGCCTCCATTATCTTGTTTAATACACATTTAAGACTTCTTTACTTCCCATAATAATTACTTAACAATTTTAGTCTTTATAAACATTAATACTTTCACAGTTCTCACAGGAACCAATTCACTCATAACTTCACAAGCCTTATTCCATGCTCTCATACCCCTGTATCTGTACACACATGCACACACACACAACACACGATGATCCTCACAGCTACCTGTGTTGGTGAGATCAGATATTCCACCATCACCTTCTCTGACAACTCTAAGACCTTAGACTTTAGAGAGGTATTTCTCTCTGGACACCTAAGGGAGCGGAAGGATGGATATTTTGAGATCTGCATTGTCTCTAGGATACCATAAATCATAAGGATAACAAAAGCCAAAGGCAGAGAATCAGTTATTTGAGTCTGAGCATCTCTCTGACTTGCTGCATATGGAGCTGCTGGTCCCCTTTCATCAGGTCGTCCACATGGTTAATGGGAAAGTGCCTCAGTGGACATTTTAGCAGTACAAACACCAGACAAAGAAAATCTGCTGGAATGAAGATGTTCCAGGATGCAATCGCTGCAAGCGCCAAAAGAATAGGGCAAAATAACGGTGTCAAGGGGGACTGGAGTGTCTGCAAATGCACTTTAGCTATGGGGTGAGGCCATTGATCCCATCCCTATTCCCTACAGGGCCTTGGATGGGCTTTGAGCTCCTGTGCTTAGTTGTAGGAGAGCTTAAAACTAACAGAAACATGATTCTAAGAATGTTTCAGATTTGAGACAGAAGCTGAATGCAGGAGGTTGATATTCTAAACATAGTGATTCTCTTAGACCCAAAGGACACAGTGTAGCTACAGAGAGCAGCAGACTGTGCTCTGCTCTCCTTGTGTGACCCACCTGGCAGAGGTCCATAGCTCTAGCAGCCTTTTCCTGTCTCTGGGATGGAGGTGTGTGGGGTGTCTAAGGATGGATATGGCTGTTCCATTTAGTAGCTATGTGAGCTAAGACTTCATCTCTACACTGGTGTCTCCAGAAAGCTCCACAAAGAAGTCTGATGTCTAAAGCCTTACTAAGCCAATTATCAATGCCATGTGTCTACTTCTGCTTCCTTCAAACTCCCTCACCCCATCTGCACTTGAACCCCAGATTTCCATTCTGAAGCAAGACTCACAGCTCTAAAAGCCCTTGTGACCTCGGTAGCCATTGCGACTGGCCAGTCCTGTATCCTTTCAATAGAACAGAAGGAACATAGAAAGAATTTGCAGACTCAAGATTGGAGGCCATCAATGAGTTCACACTTTATGTAAGGGTCTCTTAAACATGTTCTACTCTCAACAATTTCTCTTTTCACTCTGTACTTTCAAGAATATTTTTTTAATTTATGTCTATGTGTATGCCTGTGTAAGTTTTGTGAACTGTGTGTGTGCAGGTCCCCACAGAGGCCAGAAGACAGAATTGGATCCCCCCGAATTTGATTACAGATATTGTTAGCTCCCAATCTGAGTTGTGGGAACTGAACTCAAGACTCCTTCGGAAGCAGTTATCTCAACACTGAGCCATCTCTCCAGGCTCCACCCAGTGTATTTTCCTGTGATCCTAGACATATGGCTTTATAAAATACTAAAAACCATTTTATAATGTTAATAATTTACTATTAATTATTACTATTTAATATTTAATTTTATTTTTTAATAATAACCTTTTAAAACCATCCTTTTAAATACATATAATTTAATGTTTATTAAAGATGAAAGGAAGTTTGCATACCAATGAGATAGATATACTAGTTTATTTTGCATTAAAAGCTAAATATTGGCTCAATATTTGATATTGCAGTTGAATATTTGATATTGCAGTATATAGGACATAGACAGCAGTTTAAGAGTTGATCAACATATTGATTGATTTTATGATCATCAATGCTGAGAGTATTGATTCAACTAAACACATAGCACAAAAGACAGAACTGTGTTGAGGGCCACTACAGAAATGGCTAGGGCTGCCCTAATCCTAAACCAAATCCATTTAATAACTTTTTATGAAGCTCAATTCATCAAAAGCAGTACTTCAGTTAAACACGCTCATGCTATCCAGCCACAAGATAACTCACTTGGTGCTCACCTGAAGGGAGGATGGGAGCCTCTAAAAAGTCCTAGTTTGCCATGAGTAAATCATAGTTTCTATAAGAGCAGAAAGCTTTATACCGACAGTTAAAAAGCTACAAGTCATAACACACAGAACTCTCCTAGGTGAGCTCAGGTGTTCTAAGGCAGTGTTTGCACTATCTGGGGTACAGCATACACACTGCCAAGTGTTCACACTGTGTATTCAGAACTGAGGCCGCAGGGAAGTCACACTATGCAACACTGCCAGAAGTCTTTCATGGTTGCTGTGTGTGTGTGTGTGTGTGTGTGTGTGTGTGTGTGTGTGTGTGTGTGTGTTCCAAACTCCACCATGTGGGGTCTGGACCCATAGTTTAAGAATCTGGCTTTAAATGGTACATTAGAACAAGTGAACAGAACTCTGGGAACTAAGTAGTGGCTGTACAAGAAGAAAGCTTCTGAGCAATGGAATTTGGTCTTTAAAAGCTTCCATATTTTTATGAAGCAAAGAAATTTAAAAATATCCTTTCCTTACATACAAGAGGAATGGAAAATGTTTCTTGTAATGAAAGCTAATCTCCCACTTTGCATGGCTCTTTCTTCTCTAAACCATCCTGGTAGGAAATAGATGAGCTATCACTTGGATCTCCAAGTCCATCCTCCTGTAAACAGTATTTCCCATTCTCTTCCCCATGTTCTGTCTGCATCTCTGACCCACCTGCATCACATGCCCCTAAGACAGAGAATCTGGTCTGTTGCTTGATCCCACCTTGGTTTTCACTAGTACTTAGCAAGTTAATGAGGCAGTCCTGCCCCGTGTTTACAGAATGAGAAAGGAGATGGATGGAGAAAGTCAGTGCTCCTCTGACTTTCAGCACAAATCAGAATTATCCAGACTCAGAAGCATATTCCCAATTCAGATGCTCTTGGTCTCAGCGGATCCCAGGACCTTCCTGGGTTAAAAATCCCACTCAAATACACTGATGAGTAAACCCACAGATGCACTGTTCCCAAGCTTGCCCCAGCTTATGGGAGACCCTTTCCTTTAACGTCATCCAGCACTCTCAATCTATGACAAACATGGCAATGTACTTTGTTCCATTGATTTTCAGGCTTCAAGAGCATCTTTTGGCTAAAGGCCTCTGAACTTCATACCATTGTGCCTGAGTTTCTTCTAAGTTGTGTGGACATTTATGTCTGTACCATTCCTGGGCTACAAGTATCTATGCAGAAGAAAAGAAAATGAGAATCTTTGTACACCTTAAGTGGAGACTCAGAGCCTATCTGCAGACAGACAGACAGACCCATTGCTTGCCCTTAGCCCACAACTGTGTTTCTTTCTAGGCACTGCCTTCAGCTGATGGGAACTGCTTCAGCAAGGGTTATACCTCCACCCTGAAAGGGAGAAATGAGTGTAGGACAAAGGATGAAAAATCTCTTTGATTCAGAATGTCTTTGAAGGATCTTGCAGACAGAAACCTCCATGGGAACAGCTGAGCCCTCCTCCATAGACCAACTCATCTCTCAGCCAAGTCTCACTAGTCTCTCTCTCTCTCTCTCTCTCTCTCTCTCTCCTTCCCTTCCTCCCCCTCTCTCTTTATCTTTACTTCCTCTGAGAACCTAGCCTAGTATGCATCTAGATATGAATCTCGAAATTTGAGTCTATTTTTGGAATAAAATCAATATACCTACCCTTGTCATGCAACAGCAGTTATAGTAGTAAATAAATATTTATGGAAACAGCTAAAGTTTTTGAGATTCTGAGACATAAACATAATAGCTCACACTTGTTTAAAATGTGCCCTCTAATCAATGCTGTGCTCAGTGCCTTGATCAGCAGGCATCTCCAAATACTCTGATAGCTAAATAAGCATCGTGTGGGAAACCCAGAGTTGTAGCTAGGTTTTATAGAAATACCCAGTGTCCTCTCCATCTGCCTAGCTCCATTCTAAGCAGAGGATTGGTACAAATAAACACAGAGCCTCTCACTTGGAGTAGAAGTGGTACTTTCTCTACTTATTACGGCTGGGGTCACCTAATGTTCAGATTACAGAGCTCAGCAGGATACTCTGGTCTTCCTCAGCAACCACAATCATACTCTGCAAGGCTTTGTGTTTAGAGGATGCATACCAAGGTTGAGTATACTCTGAAAATGACTTTCATGAATGCATTCTATCAGGCTGTGTCACCTCCTCATGAGTTTTTTACAGAACAGGACCCTTATTTTGCTTATTTTTTTAGATAGGGAGAACCCATTTCCAAACTTGAGTTCTGGATTCTATGCCAGGCTTTTTTACAACATGAAGGATCAGTTACTAACGGATTTGCTTGGTGTGATGTGTGAAGCTTCTCTAATTCTTCACTATGGGGGGTAACATCTTTAATAAACCTCTGTCACTTTTACTATTGCATGATCTGCCAGATCTGATGCAGTCTACCTACAAGAGACTGCTATGAGGGTCTCTAACATAGATGTGTACAGCTACTCTTCAAGCTAATGAGGCAGTCCAGAGCCTGAAGAATGCAGATAACGCCCAAAACAGAGGCTCAGAGTGCTGACCCCAAGGGGCAGCAGCATGTGACTTGCTGCTATGTTTGTTCAAAACAACTTCCCATTAATATGTAGCACCTGAACGGAAGAGCAGAACTCCTGTGGCATTTCCAGGTTGCTTTTTTCATCTGTCTTCAAAATGAACCCTACTCCCTTCTTAATGAAAATGCTACTCAATTACTATGATTTTATTAACAAGACAAGTGTAGCTATTTAGTGTGTAACAATGCAAGAGTTATAATTCCAAGGGGATTGTCAGATGCTAATTCCAAATTCAGAACGCAAAGCAAATTTTTATTAGCCTTTTCCCTGCAAAGGATACTTCAGCTCTGTGCTGCAATAATATTTGGATTTGATGCTTGCTTCATTAAAGTCTTAAAACTTTCCATTATTGCCAGAACATTATAAGTGCATAAAGAATTTGACAATTCAAAATAGTTTAAACTAACTCTTCATCTAATTTTCTGTTTTCATGAAGTCAATCGAACCAAACATGTGCAATGTGCCCGAGTTACCTCTTCTTTTTCCATTTGAATTGTAGTATCACAGAAATTAGATTAGGGCCCATCTAACCCTTTGCAGTTTTCTTATCTGTGGGTTAGGCCAGAGTGTAATTAATTGAACCTGGGGTTGAAAATGTAAATGTCACTACATCGTATTTTTTTTTAAATAACTGAGTGTGAATCTTAACTATCAAAATGGAGTTTACCTGCCAATGAAAATGCCTTTGAAGATATTTAATCCAAAAATCCTCAAAAACACAGTAAAGACATATTTGTCCAATGATATTAGAAAGCAGTGGTTGATGGTTGAAGAGAAATGAAGCCACGTCCTGCTTTTACCCTAGTGAATTGTAATGTGTTTAGTATACAAGTTACAGACAGCAGATTCAATTCAATATTATAAGAATTGCAATCTTAATAGCATATTATAGAGCAATATGCTAGGTATATTGTGATATAAGAAAGAATTAAAAATATCTACAAGAGGCCTTATGAAAATTATAATTAAAGTGGAACCATGGTCATAAATAACTATAGTCATACATTATAGAGTCTAAATAGAATACCAAGACACATGTGTTTTGTTTTGTTTTGTTTTTTCAGACAGGGTTTCTCTGTGTAGCCCTGGCTGTTTTGGAACTCGATCTCTAAGATCTGCCTGCCTCTGCCCCCCCCCCACAGTGGTGGAGTTAAAGGCTTGGACCACCACTGCCCAGCTCCAAGACACATCTTAACTAGTTTTGTTGTATGTTTATCTGGAGATGAGTGCGGTGGTTCAGGGGGTGGAGGAACTTGCTGCCAGACCTGACAACCGGGAAGCCACATGGCGGAAGAAAAGAATCAGAGTCTTCAAGCTCACATTTGCGCTGTCTCACAGGAATGCACAAATAAATAATGAGCAAATGTAATTCAAAAATTTAAGATTCAATCTGAAAAATGAGAGAATATTGAAATTTTGGTAGTTTTTTTTCCAAAATTTTCAGTTGTTTATGATAAAACAGTAAGAAATATCTGAATCTGCTTGTTTCCAACAGATCTTATCAGCAATACAGCATAGAAAGAAATAATTGCTGTAAGGAAATTAAGAAGTAACTTTGGTTTCTAGGAGGAGGGACTGGAAGAAGCTGTCTATAAACAGTTCGTACTGGATTTGGCTCTGAAGGGTTTTAGCAAAGGGTGGTTAGAACTGTGAGCACAGGTTCTCAAGGCTTTGAGTATCTTCATAAGAAACACAGTCCTCACTGTTTCCTTTCTCCTGATGGAGCTGAGGAGGCACAGGTGGTAAAGCACCTGCTAAATTGTGAGGACCTGAGTTTGGATGCTTAAAGCCCAAACAGAGACAGCACACAGCACACAGCACACACCTGCAGTCTTAGCACTGCTGCCATGACATGGCAGGTGGAGACAGTGAATCCTGGGAACATGGAGGACCAGCTAGCCTGGCATTGGCAACTGTAAATAAGAGACCCTGTCACAAAGTAAGGAAAGGGTGAGTGAGGTGGGAATGTCTTTCTGTATGCTGTGAATATCACTCTTTAAATAAAGGAACTGCTTTGCCCTTGTCAGGCATCATAGAAGTAGGCAGAAAAACTGGAGGCCAGGAAGAAGGAGGAGAGTGGAGTTAGGGAAGAGAGACTTGACCAGCCTCCAAGGAAGAAGCATGGAGGAATACAGGAGAGCCACTGGCCACCGCCACGTGGCAGAACAGATTAATGAAATGGGTTGAATTAAGATGAAAGAGCTAGCTGGCAATATGCCTAAGCCATAGGCCAAACAGGATGAAATTAATATAAGCGTCTGAGAAATTTTTTTGGCAGGGGAGTGGCCATGGGCAAGTCTGGACCCCCGGCCTAGATGGGGCATAAACCTTGTACAACAGTTGAGTGCCAACTCACAAGGTTTTCCTTTCGCCTCCATATAAGTGTGCCTGCACACACACACACACACACACACACACACACACACGCACGCACGCACGCACGCACGCACGCACACACACACACACACTGTACACAAAATTACCATTAATGTATGAATACTTAACAAAGTTCTCTCTAAACTAAATAGAAAATATCACTTAAAACCAACAGTACTGGTCCGCTTCAGTTTCTCTTCTGAATGACCTGCATCCGAAAGGTGAGCTGTTTCCTCTCATCATAGTAACCTGGGATAGTGTAGTCACTCTGGATGGAGCTCCAACATCTGGGCTTTCAGAACATCTTAGAAAATTCAACTTTCTCTAGGTCATATTTGAAGCCATCAAAGACTCTCTTTGTCCAGCTCATTCTCTATCCCTGATGTAAATTTTTGTCATTCATCTCTCATGCCCCCTTTGAACACCTTCCTTCAGAAACTGGTAGAAGTTTTGAACTTCTGATGTGTACCACAAAAAGATTTGATGGAGAAATAGAGTTAGCTTGTAAATTTTTGGAGACAGAGAGCTTTCATATTTAATGTTGTTATTGAGTTACTAGCGATATTGCCTGAACATGTGTCTGATAATAGTTTTTATATTAACATTAAACTTCACTGTTGAATAGAATTGGTTAATCAGGGCAGTTCAGAAAAGACTATACAGGATGTGCTTCCTCAGACAAGCTCAGTGCTTTGTACATGCTGAACAATTATCAGAATGATAATTAGCAGCATAAGAATATTTTAGGGTCTATGAAGTTGTTTTGGCTCACCCACAAGGTCATAGAGTTGATAGAGGCTTTTTGCCTTCCACAGAGTGGCCAGCCCTCCTCCCACAATGCAAAGCACCCACATTCCACAGATGACCTGGAAGAGCTACGGATCTGGGAGCCAACAGTGATAAGCCTTCTAAGAACTCCACTTGGAGGCAGGCAGGGGAATAGAGGGCTACTCAGGAGCCAGTTGGCATAACTGGTGTCTTCCACAAACCTCCCCAGTTCCAATCATGATGTGTGTGACAGACAACAGCAGTAATCTCTTCAGGAACACCCAGAACACAGAGTCATCTGTGCTTCTAGACTGGATTTTGCAGAAAATGGGAGATGGCAACCAACCCCCTCTAGCGTGCCAAGAGTGTGGCTGGTCTATGTGATACCCAGGCAGCTGGCACACTTTGGCACTCAATGGACTACCACAGAAGCTGGTGAATGGTGCCCTGACTCTCTTGGGGGGGGAGGTGCAATCTGCATTACAATATGTGCTCTGAGGCTATGGGGAAGGCTCTCACTGTAGGCTAACACTTTGTAGAAGATGCCACTGGGCACTGAAGCCAGTGTCACTAAGATGTGTAGCTTTGCCTCTGCCCATAGGTCTGAAGTCCAGAAGTCTGCCTTAAATGTGGAGTGCAACCTCACACACAGAATGGGGAAGTTGGACATCCTCCTTCCTCTAAGGAACGTCCCCCAATGTGCCCAAGGAATTGCATGCCCCATTTGTAAAAATGGGAGACACCTTGCTAATTGACAGGCCCATGAATGGTGTGGCACTTTAAATTACCTTGGCATTAATTGCCTGGACAGGTTGTTCACTCAAATTGCCCTGGCTCACTAATAACCTGCACGGGCTGGTGTTTTAAATGACCACGGCACTAATGGTCCAGGCTGGCTGCTATTTCATATAGTGTTGGCACTAATGGCCTGGAAAGGGGGCTTGCTTTGCAGATTAACGAGTGTCCTCCAAATGGCAAAGGATTATGGAAAAAGGAAAAAAACAAGTATTTGCAAGAGAAATAAAGGAGTTTTCTCTGTCAGTATTAGGTGCTCTGTGAGCAGATCTAGAGAGCACATGTTCCCTGTGGCCATCTCCCTATCCTCTTCACCTTCTCCACTCATTCCCAGCCACATTAGGGTTTGCTTTCTTCCTTTTTCTTTTTCCCTTTCTTTTCTTCTTTCTTTTTTCTTTCTCTCCTTCTTTTTTTCTTTTTAAAAAATAGATACAATTCACTGAAGACAAAACAATGCCCTCTTCGCTCATGCCATTCGGTTTTAGTTTTTGATCATCCCTACCCCGCATTCCCGTGTACCCCCAAGTCATTTAAGGGCTGATCACTTTATTGACTGATCATGAGATACTGATCAATTTATTTATAACCTTCTATATGCAAGGCCCCTGTTGAGCCCTTGCAGGTATAGATAAGAGATATAGACTAAAGCCTGACCTGCAAGATGGCCTACTTCAGTCCTCCCAAACTGAGTCATTTATAGACAAATGCAATGCAGGATACAGAGGATGCTGTGAGCATCTGCAGGAAGGGGTGCACTAAAGATGAGCCTGAGGAGACAGGAGAGGGACTGTCTCGAGACAAAAGGAGGGGGGGAGATTCTGCAGTGAGAATGGCAGTGTGGCTGGGGG
>PVIH01017518.1:0-41572 GCA_004025045.1 Sigmodon hispidus
ACATAGTTGAGCTAATACCTTTGGAGTGTGAATGTGCCTCTTTAGGGTATACACCCAGAAGTGGTATTGCTGGGTCCTTGGGTAGATTGATTCTCAATTTTCTGAGAAACCTCCATATTGTATTCCAAAGTGGCTGGACAAGCTTACACTCCCACCAACAATGGAGGAGTGTTCCCCTTGCTCCGCATCCTCTCCAGCACTTTATTCCCTCTTAAAGGCTAAATAGTGATACCTATCTTAGAGAAAAGATAAATAGGAGAGAAACCTACTAATTCAGCAGAAGCTGTGTTCTGCAAAAAATGGAAGTGTAACCTTGCAATACCTCCACTGCACTAGGCCCTGATGCTGCCTTACATCTGGGACGGCCTGCCAGGGAAGGCCTGCCTTTCTGGACATGCTGTGCAGCTAAGCATCTCTCAGCACTGCAGCTTTGTGGGTAAACAGGAAAGGATATCACTCCAACCCATGGTCCTGCATGGAACACTTCACCTCTTGGCCCTGTAGCTATATTATGGGTGACTTGTGGGTGGAGCAGGCAAAGGCTGCTCTACTTCAAGGAATTCTATCAAGTTTGTTGTTTTGATTGTTTCTTTTTACATAAACGTACTTATGCATAGTTGGCCCACTCTACCCCCCAGTTCCTTATTTAAATAAAAATTGAGTGGCTGGGAAGATGGCTCGGAGATTATGCACTTTATGCTCTTTCAGAGGATGCAGGCTCAATTTTCAGCACCCATGGGCAGCCTACAACTATCTGAAACTCCAGTCCCACGGAATTGAACACTTTCTTCTGGTCACAGTGAGCACCAGGCACACAAGTTGTGTCCATATTTACATCATGGCAAAACATCATATATATAAAATAAAATTTAAAGGTTAAAAAATAATAAATATTGAAAATGTTTTCTCTGAAAGGTGGCAGTTGTATCGTATGAACAGACTCTTCTCATCATTTATCCTTCTAAATAACAGTGATTTAAACAGAATTACATTGTATTGTGTATAGTCAATATCTATGTCAATAAGATATTGTCATAATCATGTCTTACTGACATGATTATGGAATGATTATAGGATGTGTATAATAATCACTATACATATATATGAAAATGAAATATCTGTAGATGTAAGAATGAATGGTATGTCTCAAATGAAACACCCCCAGAACCTAAGGAATGCTATATAAATCACAAACAATAACCTGCACATACTTCACATGTACAGTTTAATCTTTTGTTAACAGTGTAACTATCACCATAGTCATTACACTGAACATATTCATAAACCTAGGTATTATTTCTGTGCTGCTCTGTAATCTCTCACCTGTGTCTACCATCTCAAAGCAGCCAGCAGATCAGCGCTTACTACTATGGATTCACTGCTGCTCCTAACATTCTATATAATGTGTAGACAGATTTCTACCTAACGCTTTTCATTCAGCATCATTGGTTTTGATCTGTCCCTGTTGTGTGTATTAATTCTGTTTCATTTGTTGCTCCAAATTTTCCCAAGGAACCCTCCCAAGCTTTTAATTTCACCATAAGATATCCTCCATTTGTGTCAAGGAAAGTTTTTGTTCTTTAAGTGGTCCTTCATACAAATGCAAATGGATTAGCCAACTCTTCAGTAAGGGGATCTGTGGTCCCTTCTAGTTGTGAGTTGGACATGGGTGGAGGACAAACCACATAGAGAGTATACATTGGCAGGATGACTTTCAGATTCTAATAGCTTTAGTGATGCCCATACTCACTCACACATATATAAATTACTTGCATTATGTTGCCTATTTTTAAAAGCTCCATTACTTTCCATCATTTCTTAGTGTCAGTCAAGCTTCAGGATTGGTACTGTGTACTTTTGGCTCTGCTTCTGGCACTAAAGCTGCTCAACCTCCATTGCAGAGGCTTAAATTGTTCTGGGAGGTTGCAACTATGTATAGTTCTCACAAAGTCTCTGGAGCCAGGCTTGATGCCTTTTTCACTGAATGAAGACATCCTTTGTACAGGGTCCTCTGGGCCACCATGTAGTGCTACTCACATTGGCTAGCCAGATCCCATTCTCTCCTCCTCTGTCCCTTTGGTGATGACCTTTAAGGACATTCCTGATTTCCCTGTAAACCTTCATCCTTCCTAGAAGTCTAGCTTCCAACCTTCAATGGGAAGACAGTGAGTCGGATGGCCTGGCTTTATTATTTATCTTCAGATCAAGTGTTAATCTGGAGTAATTGGAACTTTTCTTCTCATTGAATAGCAAGACCGTGGCTTAGAAAACGAAAATGGAAAGGAGTAGACAGGAAGACAGAGGAGAGGAAGAGGGGAGGAGGCAGAAGGGAAGAGGAAGGAAACAAGTATTTCCTGACCTTTCGTTCCTCTCTCTGCCTGTATCAGACTCACTGCTCCCTCCCCTTCCTCTTTAAGGAGGATGAGAAGTGATGATGGGATTGGAAGAGAGCTATAGGCTAAGCATCCGGTATACCATGAACTAAGTCCTCCTACTCTAATTCTATGCCTTGAGTTAATATAGAAGAGAGGTCATGCATCAATAAACAGAGGAAATCAAGCCAACATTAATATTTTAAGATATTGATTTACTGCATGAATTTAAATAATTTATATGCACTTATAATTCCCAAATATTCATGAATTCAAAGACATCTCTTTTCTTTTTTTAAGTTTAAAAAAAATTATTCTATGTATCTTTTATAACAGGCCTTTCTATCCTACCTGCCTACCCCTCCTCAAAAATAATAAAACAAAATAATTTTATTAAAAAAAGGAAGAAGGGGAAAATCTTGCTATGGAAACGTCAGTGTGGCACAGTGAGACGTGCAGTTAGCCCTTTTTATTTATACCTTTTTACATGTAGATGTTCATTGCAAAGACTCGTTGATTGGTCTGATTCACGGCCTCTGGTCTCTGCTATAGAATCCACACTGGGTCCTTACTGGGGATTCTTCTTGGACATCCACTGCTGCCTTGTGTTATGGATGGAGATCCTGGAGTCCTGAGTCCAAAGACTGATTCCCGGTCCCCCGAGCAGTGCACCAGCAGATTGCAGATGGGGTGGGTGTTGGGTTGGGCGAACAACTTGGTTATGGGCCTGAGTAGTTGTAGGTTTGGTTAGCTTGTCAGCTCTCCCCTATCTTTGCCACCAAGGTGAGCCTTCCAGCGTCACCCTGGCTAAAGCACCTCTTACAATAAGAAGGAAGGATCGAGCTGGACCATTTCTCTTGCTTTCATGTCCTCAGGGTCTGTTCTTCCACACATGGAGGGCTAGCTCTACTGTGCTGCCCAGGGGGGTGTAGGAGCCACTCTCCTGAGTGCTTCGGCCCGTGAGGAGCAGGGACAGCTCTCATGCTGTTATGATCTCAGGCCCAGCTCTTCTACCTGCCTCAGTCATTGATGGGGAGTGACAGCTCTCTCTAGCCCTTAGAGGCACAGGACAAGTGAATAATGGGGACAGCTCCTCCATGCTCTCAACCTCAGTGTCCACTCACACACATCTCTACCAACAGAGTTGGTTCTGTTGTGCTGCCCAGGCAAAAGTATAGGGTCTGCTTTCCAGGGTGCCGAGGCTGGTGAGGGGTTGGGTCAAGTACCCACCAGTTGTAGATGGTGAGGAAGGACTCTTTTCTTTATCCATGCATGGCATGAAGAAAGAAAGTGACCTGCTCTCACATTCTCACGCTCTCAGGGCCAGTTTGGCCATGCCCCTGCTAACAAAGTCAACTCTATTGTACTGCCCCGGTGAGGTGTAATATCTTTCCTGAGTGCTTCAGCCTGAGTGAAGGGCACAACCAATTTTCCCTGGTGTTGCAGCCAGTGAGGGGAGGGGCGAGGTTAACTTTGTACATCTCTACCCTCTCTGCCTTTGGTGCTGTCAGGAGCCACAGACCACAGCAGAGACCTTACTTGCATAAGACCCTGAACCCAGACATAGGCCCCAGCAGCAGTCCAGGCCCAGATATCTCGCTGGTCTAGGTTGGTAACGAAGCCACCTGCACCTCAGCCCACTCTTCATCTTTTCCCTCTTCAGATATGCCTCTGTCTAAAGGATATGAACAATATTGTTTCTCTCTCTTCCATATCACACCATACATTTGCTCACCACAGTAGTGCCTATCTACCAGCGAACTGCAATGCTTTCTTCTTAGAGCCTGAGGCAGATTGCCCCAGGGCCACATGTGGGTATTCTTGTTCCACTTAGAGTGTCATGGTCCTGCCTTTGTTTCCTCATCACAAAGAGGTCATAATAGTGCCCAAACATTGGACAGCAGAGGCTCCTGCCTGGTGTGGAGTTAATGTTGGTGTCCTTTTGTGAGCTCAGGCTAGCCAGAGATTGGTAAGGAATACAGTAAAATATTTTCAAGTCTTAGAAATATTAACAATAGAACAGTAAATATTACCTATACTTCTGATTTCTCACATCAGTAGTGTTGTGGACTGAACCCCACAGACCCTAAGGAACATTTTGGCCTGTTCTTTTTGTTTTGTTTTGTTTTCGATGCATGATCTTCAATCCTTCAGCAATGCACAATATCTGGCAAGGCAAACAAAAAAGTCTTTTTGCCAAAAGAGCTTACTGTAAGGGAAAATTGGTGAGGCTTTTAGCCAAAGTTACTTCAAGGTTTTTGGAAGCTATTCAGAGGTTTCAAAGTTGTCTGCATCCTGGAAACTCACCAGAAAGCTACAGAGTAGATTCAATCCAAAGAGGCCACATCATCTACAGATTTGTGTCACAGACTCAATCAGAGCCAATAAGAAATAGACCCCCTTCACAGAGTGATGACAAGTTGCTTTGGCAGAGGTAGCCACAACTCAGGGTCTCTTTAGAACCAATAATGCTTCTATTTTTCAGATAAGAGCTTTTCTGAACTTTCAGGAGTAAGAGCAGACTTACCCATTTCAGTTTCACTCTATACTCTCGTGTATTTCATCACTGAAATAATTAACTGTCTGAGTGTACAGGGCCTGATGAGGATGGCATTCTCAACTTATTTCCTTTTTAAGAAAGTTCATGGACCTCCTTTAATTTTTTAAAATACTGGCAAAAATGAACCCTATGAGAAGGATTGTATTTTTATGGTATTTTAGGGAAGAGAACACAAGGAAGGGAGACTTTACTGTCTGGGTATTAGTATGATACAGGATAGAACAGGCCCTATAATCTAGAGCTCTATGCATTTGTCAAAATTGGAGAATGTTTACCCAAAACTGTGAAATTTACTGAGTATAACATTTTCTAAAAAGCTTCATTGAATTGTACTAAATTGATGTCAACATGGAGTTTGGGATTAAAAACAAGGCAGTTCTTTACTTATAAAATGTGTGACTAAATTCTTTAAAGCTAATATTTTATGACATATGAGAAATAAAAAAAAATAATTTGACTTCTGTTAAAAAGAAACCCCTCCATCACCACTGCTGCCTTCAACCAAAATGTACTGTCGTGATTTTAAAAGATTTTAGTGAAAAGTAGATCCTTTTGGTGGATTCAGGAAGCACTTATTAACCCATGCACTCACTTGTTAGGTGAGACTACAGACTAGCTTGTATTTTTATGTCAGAGTGTTCAAAACCTAGACATCTTTGTGTTTTTCTATCTGTATCTACAGGAAGCTTCCGCTGGTCCATGTGTAGCAGCCAAGATTCATTCCTAGGACAGGAACTGTAAATTTGTTAGTTGATTAACTAAAGTGTTTAAATTCTTTTTGATCCATTCCTCAAATTTCATAATCCCTATTTAACATTCATTGAATTTTGTTTCCTTACCTCAAGGTCATTTCATTTTCTACAGGTGTGTGTGTGTGTGTGTGTGTGTGTGTGTGTGTGTGTGTGTGTGTGTGAGAGAGAGAGAGAGAGAGAGAGAGAGAGAGAAAGAGAGAGAGAGAGAGAGAATGAAGTAGTATGAGATTTCTCTAAGGATCTCTTCAACAGCAGTAAGCAGTTCTTGCTTAATAAGGCAGCCTTGGGCCAATACTCAAAGATAAGCAGTGTTAACTAGGATCATTTTATGATAATGTTTTCAACCAATTAAAAGAAATGTTTGCTAGCGCTAACAGCTATTCCTCCAGGAGTAGCCCTAGTTCAGCCTAGTCCATAGAAACAAAACACTTGAAGGTCTCTTGGCTCCTAGTCACAATTCATTTGGCAGACCAGTAAGAAAATAAATTCTTGATGAGTTTTTATAAAGACAGAAATAGTTTTATATTCTTTGAAGTGTGACTATACTCTGCTTTTTCTGTTAAAATATATTTGAATGCTATATGAATATTTAGAAAACCTGTCCTTCTATGAGTACCCAATTTTTTAAGACAGAAGGAAGTTTGGCTTGAGACAACAAGGTGATTTGGGTCTGAATTATGGAAACATAACAGTTGTTTTTATGAAACAAATAATATAAAATTTTCTGTAAACTAATTTGTGTTCCACATATCTGTATTATCTTTAGCAACTTTAGGCCTGAGTGTATTCCTCCCTGGCCTCACACTGCGTCAATGTAGCCTTGACTACAGAGAGTCAAGGCATTGATTATGATTAGGGAGAGAGAGAGAGAGTGGAGTCTATCCCCAACAAGGCACACCTTGAGACTGTGTTAAGTCTCCCTGAGCAAGGCAAGTAAGAACTGGGTTACATATTTTACTTTATTCTGTGCAGCATTTGACCAAGCATCACAGGTGTGAGTAATTCTAGATGCACCAATTTCAGAGTTTTGACTGCTTATGAAATGTATCAACTTGTAAATACAAGTGCAGTGAGCTTATCATGACCATCTTCAGGCTGGACAACATGTGGGTGAAAGAGAGGAGGCTTAGCCAAGATTGGAAAACTGACTGTGAACTTGTGGATGAGATAGATGGCTGTCTCTAGTCATAATTTTAATATTGTCCTGCCTGAATAAATTTTTACTTTCAGTAGTAAGGCAAATATCTGAATAAGCATTTATGTAATTCAATAGTGGGGACATATGAAAAATACCCTCAAAACAAGACTAATTTCTCATCAAGACTGTGGGTTACTTTTCTTGGTTTGACACCAAGTTCTTTTTACTTACTGATTTCTACAATCTGGAAATGAAATTTATTAATACTATCTTTTATCCTAAAGTAAACATTAGCAAGATTTTCAGCAAAAATATCTTTTTATGAATTCAGATGAACTAAGATTGATTTATATTGACATGATCATTCATGACTACCAATGTTTTTACCCTAACTTCAGTGTATTCACTCCCGCTATGTGTTTGTACACATAAAACAACCTAGATGGTTCATCCATTAACAATTATTGTCATTATATCATTAAGCATTTCCCAGCAATAGAAATACATAAGTGACAAAAGTCCATAAAAATGTCTGTTACTATGGGACTCATATTCTAATGGGCAGAGAGAATAAATAAATAATTAAGCAAACATTTTTGCACTATTGTGCTTTGAGTAGTGAAACTCAAAAGATGTGTCCTTGTCACAGTTCCTGGACTTTGGAATGCCAACTTGTTAAGAAAAGGAAATTTTTATGAAGTAATTGATCTAATAGTTTTGAGATTATGAGATCATCATAGATTCTTAGGGTCTCGGGTTAATGGCAGGAAACTTACTAGAGACCCATAAGAAAATCCACAGTCACAGTGCAGGAAAAAGAGATGGTGGAGCTACAGAAGCACGAGTGGAAATAATGCACACATGAGCCAACAAATGCCTATCCCACACAAAGCTATGAAAGGAAAAACAATTTCATTACAAAGTCAGACTGAAACAATTTCTATCTACCAATCCAGCACTACAGAGAGTATTGGAGGGAAAACTCCAACCTAAGAACCCCAGATACATCCATGAAACCACAAGCAATCAATAATTCCACAGAATATTCCAGAGAAGGGAAATTCAAACACGTTACCACCAAAAATGGCAGGAAATATCAATCAATGGTCACTAATTTCCTTCAATATAAATGGACTCAACTCTCCTATAAAACGTTACACACTAACAAGATGGATACAACAACAAAAGCCATCCTTCTGTTGCCTACAGGAAACACACCTCAACCACAAATACAGACACAGGCTTAGAGTAAAGGGTTGGGAAAAGATTTTCCAGTCAAATGGTCCTAAGAAACAAGCGGGGGTTGCCATCCTAATTTCTTTTTCTTTTTTTTTTATTTTTTCTCTATTTTTTATTAAAAAGTTAATTTTAAGGGTGTTAACTTTTGTCATACATCATGTCAGTAATTTGCCTCTTTTGTTATATAGTCTTTCAATTCTTAAAAATAGAGTCTTTACTTAGAAAACGCTTATATTTTACAGAGTCAGAGCTGCCCAACCTTTTTTACTGTCCTACTTTTTTTTTTTCCTTCTTTATTTTGTATTTATCAAAAAAAAAAAACACAGTAAAAAGAATTTAAAATGTGGAAGAGTAACCACTTCTGGGTATATACCCTAAAGAGGCACATTCACACTCCAAAGGTATTAGCTCAACTATGTTCATAGCAGCATTATTTGTAATAGCAAGAACCTGGAAACAACCTAGATGTCCCTCAACTGAAGAATGGATTAGCAAACTGTGGTACATCTACACAATGGAATACTACTCAGCAGTAAGGAAAAATGATATCCTAAAATTCACAGGCAAATGGATGGATTTGGAGAATATCCTCCTGAGCGAAGTCTCACAAACTCAGAGAGATAAGCAGGGGATGTACTCACTCACTAGTGGTCTGTAAACAAACAAGAAAAAAAGCCAAACATGCCCAAGCAGCAAACCACAACCACGGAACAGCTTGGGATCAGAAACACCCTGGACTGACTCTTTGGATCCCACTCCACCTAGAGGAACACCTGACTCACTCTTGAGGGAGGGGGGAAACAACTGGATTTGGCCAGAAGTGGAGACTGATCTAAGCTTTATTGGGTCAGTGGGACCATAGGACTGTCTGCTCCCTGCCCAGGGAGGGGATGGGGAGTTGCAGAGAAGAAAAATGACCAGATGTGTTGGGAGGGGGAAGAGACCTTGAATAAGGATATACAGGGATGGAAAAAAAAACTCAGAGGGAAAGAAGAACACAAAGAAAATATAGGTGTAGCAATCTTATTTGTATTTCTACCCTTGATAAGCCATGCTTATCATTCTTATCCTCTGTATAGTTATTGTTAACTCTGCCATCCTAATTTCTAACAAAGTAGACTTTAAGCTAAAATCAATAAAAAAGGACCAAGATGGTCATTACTTATTCATCACAGGAAAAATTGGTCAAGAGGAGATTTCAATTCTGAATATTTATGCCCCTAATATAAGGGGACCTACCTATATAAAAGAAACACTGTGAAAGATTGATTCCCACATCAATTCTTACACCCTAATAGTGGAAGACTTCAATAGCCCACTTTCAACCTTGGATAGGTCAACTGTACAGAGACTCAACAGAGAAATAAGGAGTCTAACAGAGGTTATGATGCAAATGGATTTAATAGATATCTACAGAAGCTTCCACCCAAACGCAAAGGAATATACATATTTCTCAGCTCCTCATGGAACTTTCTCCAAAATTGATCACATAATTGGTCGTAAAGCAAATAACAACAGATACAAAACAATGGAAATAATCCCTTGTAACATATCGGACCACCAGGGCCTAAAGTTAGAGTTCAACAACATCAAAAATCAAAGAAAGCTACCAACTCATGGAAACTAAACATCACTCAGCTGAACCATCTCTGGGTCAAGGAAGAAATTAAGAAAGAAATCAAAGTCTTCCTAGAATTTACTGAAAATGAATCCACAACATTTCCAAACTTGTGGAACACAATGAAAGCAGTCTTAAGAGGAAAATTCATAGCCCTAGATGCCTACATGAAAAACCTAGAGAAATTCCACAATAGAGACCTAACAGCTCAGCTGAAAGCCTTAGAAGAATTAGAAGCGAACTCACCTAGAAGGAGTAGACAGTAGGAAATAATCAAACTTAGAGCTGAAATCAATACAATTGAAACAAAAAGAACAATACAAAGAATCAACGAATCTAAGAGTTGGTTCTTTGAGAAAGTTAACATGATAGATAAGCCCTTAGCAAAACTAATCAAAAAACAGAAACAGAGGGTTCAAATCAACAAAATCAGAAATGAAACGGGGGACATAACAATAGACCCCTAGGAAATACAGAGAATTATCAGATCATATTTTGAAAATCTGTATTCCACAAAAATGGAAAACCTAGAAGAAATGGACAGCTTTCTGGACAGATACCACCTACCAAAATTAAATGAAGATCAGATTAATTACCTAAACAGGCCTATAACCCTTAAGGAAATTGAAGCTGTCATTAAAAGCCTCCCCAAAAATAAAAGCCCTGGTCCAGATGGTTTCAGTGCCTAATTCTACCAGACATTCAAAGAAGAATTACTACCATTACCCCTCAAACTATTTCACACAGTAGAAACTGAAGGAATATTGCCAAATTCCTTTTATGAAGCCACAATTACCCTAATACCCAAGCCACTCAAAGACACAACAAAGAAAGAGAATTCCAGACCAATTTCCCTCATAAATATTGATGCAAAAATTCTCATCAAAATTTTGGCAAACTGTATACAACAATGTATAAAAAAATATCATCCACCAAGACCAAGTAGGCTTCATGCCAGAAATGCAGGGCTGATTTGACATATGAAAAACTGTAAACATTATCCATCATATAAACAAACTAAAGGAACAAAACCACATGATCATTTCCTTAGATGCTGAAAAAGCTTTTGACTAAATCCAACACTCCTTTATGATTAAAGCCCTGAAGAGATCAGGAATACAGCAGAATACCTAAATACAATAAAGGCAATTTACAAGAAGCTGACAGCAGTATCAAACTTAATGGAGGAAAACTCAAAGCAATCCCACTAAAATTAGGATCTAGACAAGGATGTCCTCTCTCCCCTTATCTATTCAATATAGTTCTCGAAGTTTTAGCTAAAGCAATAAGGGAATGAAAAGAGATTAAGGGCATACAAATTGGAAAAGAAGAAGTGAAGCTATCTCTATTTGCAGATGATATTATTGCATACATAAGTGACCCACAAAATTCTTCCAAGAAATTGCTAGGGCTGATAAACACCTTCAGCAATGTAGCAGGATACAAGATTAACTCAAAGAAATCATTAGCCCTTCTATACACTAAAGATAGAAGAGCTGAAAAAGAAATAAGGAAAACATTACCCTTCATAATAGCTGCAAATAGTACTAAATACCTTGGAGTAACTATAACCAAAGAAATAAGAGACCTATTTGACAAAAATTTTAAATCACTGAAGAAAGAAATTGAAGAGGATATCAGAAAATGGAAAGCTCTCCCAAGTTCCTGGATAGGTAGGATCAACATAGTAAAAATGGCAATTCTACCAAAAGCAATCTACAAATTCAATTCACTGCCCATCAAAATCCCAACGCAATATTTTACGGACCTTGAAAGAACAATACTCAATTTCATTTGGAATAACAGGAAAACCAGGATTGCCAAAACAATTTTACTCAACAAAAGAACCTCAGGATGTATCACTATCCCTGACTTCAAGTTATACTATAGAGCTACAGTAATAAAAACAGCCTGGTACTGGCATAAAAACAGACTTGTGGATCAATGTAATAGAATTGAGGATCTGGGCATTAACCCAAAAACCTATGAACACCTGATCTTTGACAAAGAGGCCCAAAGTATTCAATGGAAAAAAATAATATATTTAACAAATGGTGTTGCCATAGCTGGATGGAAGTGTGTAGAAAAATGGAAATAGATACGAGCCTGTCACCCTGCACAAAACTCAAATCCAAGTGGATCAGAGACCTCCACATAAACACAGCCACTTTAAACTTGATAGAAAAAAAAGTGTGAAATACACTTCTACGAATTGGCACAGGCGACCACTTCCTAAATATAACACCAGTGGCACAGACACTAAGACGAACAATCAATAAGTGAGATCTCCTGAAGCTAAGAAGCTTCTGTAAAGCCAAGGACACTGTCAATAGGACAAAAAGACAACCTACAAATGGGAAAAGATTTTCACCAACCCTACAAGTGATAGAGGACTGATCTCTAAGATATATAAAGAACTCAAGAATCTAGAGCTCAAAACCTTGAATAACCCAATCAAAAAATGGGGTTCAGATCTAAAAAGGGAATTCTCAGCAGAAGAATTACGAATGGCTGAAAGGCACCTGAAAAAGTGCTCATCATCTTTAGCCATCAGAGAAATGCAAATCAAAACAACTTTGAGATACCACCTGACAACTGTTAGAGTGGCTAAGATAAAAAGACACAGAGGACAGCCTATGCTGGAGAGAATGTGGAGCAAGGGGAACACTCCTCCATTGTTGGTGAGAGTGTAAGCTTGTTCAGCCACTTTGGAGCGCAGTATGGTGGTTTCTCAGAAAACTGAGAATTAATCTCCCCAAGGACCCAGCAATACCACTTCTGGGTGTATACCCTAAAGTGGCACAGTCATACTCCAAAGGTATTAGCTCAACTATGTTCATAGCAGCATTATTTGTAATAGCAAGAACCTGGAAACAACCTAGATTTCCCTCAGTTGAAGAATGGATTAACAAGCTATGGTACATCTACACAATGGAGTACTACTCAGCAATAAGAAAACATGATATCCTAAAATTTGCAGGCAAATGGATGGACTTGGAGAATATCCTCCTGAGTGAGGTATCACAAACTCAGAAAGATAAGCAGGGGATGTAATCACTCATTAGTGGTCTCTAAACAAACAAACAAGAAAAAGCCAAGCATGCCCAAGCTGCAAACCACAACCACTGAACAGCTTGGGATCAGAAACACCCTGGACTGACTCCTTGGATCCCACTCCCCCTAGAGGAACACCTGACTCACTCTTGAGGGAGAGGGGAGAAAGCTGGATCTGCCAGGAGTGGAGACTGAACTAAGCAATATTGGGTCAGTGGGACCATGGGACTGTCTGCTGCCTGCCCAGTGAGGGGATGGGGAGTTGTGGAGAAGAAAGAATGACCTGATGTGGTGGGAGGGGGAAGGGACCTTGAATAATGATACACAAGGATAGAAAGTGTGACTTCTTTGTTCATAACAATAAAAAAAAAAGAAAGGAAAAACAAAACAAACCCCCCCCCCCAAAAGCTTTCATCTGATTCAGAGCCCTGCTGAGGTCACCATTTCAGATGTATGGATTCTGGTAGTAATAATACATTGCTTTGTATTATTACACCAAACTACAGAAGCTTCTGGAAGCTAAGACATGGCTCTTTCCCATAACTTACAAAGCTATAAAATAGCACCCATAGGGTCAGATAATTCAGAGCAAGTAGTCTCTAGGAAATGCAACTTCCATTTTTGCTAGTCAGATTTTGTTAGTGTAACAAAATATTTGAGGAAATAGGTTAAAATAAGGGAGATACATATTTTGATTCAAGGCTTCAGAGATTCCAGTCCATAGACTGCTGGCTCCATGGCTAAAGGACCAAAGAGGGACAAAACACTTTTGTGGTAGGAATGCATAGAAAGATATGGACGAGCTTGTGAGGGTGAGGACATGATGAGAGACCATACTCTTAAGGAGCATGCCACCTGGTTAAATGATTCCTCCAATCATATTTTTCCTCCTAGTCGCCCATTCAGTCATAAACTTGGTACATTCTATAGGGTCTATCTATTGACAAAGCTAGTGTCTTTATGTTCCAATCACATCCCCATAGCCTGTATCCAGTATCAAATATTTATGCTCAAAAATTTGGAAAAGAGAACACTTCACATTCAATCTGTGATGTCATTCAGATGCACATCCTTGATTCTAAAACTGCTTTTACTGTCTCCTAAAATCAAATGCCACTGTACATTTTATTTCTTACCTGATTTATCTACATATTTATTGAAGCTTCCCACTAAAGCAGACTACTATACTATTAACTCCATCAGGTATTATACCATGTCCCTGAAAGGTATTTTTCAAGATGCTGTAATGTCTTGGGGTTCTAAACACATAGATGGTTCTCATTACATGACTGAAGAAATAGATAATGACCAAGGGGTGTATAATACATGTCCTTTCTCACTGAATGGCAAGTCATGAAGAGGGTTTCCCAGCCAAGCAATGTGGTTCTCTAATCAACCATGCTCTCTTTTTCTATTAAGGTGGTTGATCTTTTGAGAAAATCAGCACCCACAGTAGAGATTGAGAGATCATTTTAGAAATTTTCTTTGCAGATGTTGATGTGACTCAGTGGTGGTGGATAACTTATCTGTCATGTACTAGACCCTATTTTATTCCATATGATGCAAAGAATGAATGAATAATGAAATGAATTAAATAAAATATCTTTCATTGCTTGGAATTCTTTAAAATAGAATTTTATTAGCCCATACCTCCAATCTTTTTCTTCCATGGTGAATGCAAGTATTTTCCCTATGTCTAGGGTCCTTAAAAATGCTAAATTTTTCATTAAAATTCATCCCAACTCATTTATGTACCCATATTGGTAGTTATTTTTCTCCTCAAAAAATACCTGATAGAAGCATTTTAGGGGAAAAAGGATTTACATTAGTTCACAGATCAATAGCCTATAATTCATACCAGCTACAGGGTCTCTGCAGTAGAAAAGCTTGCAATTTGGCTTGCTACATTTCTGCTGGACACAAAGACAATATGCTATCACCCACACATGTACACCTGTACCTGGCAGCTGTGGCTATGATCTTCTAGCCCCACCCCTGAAGCTTTACATCTGCCAGTTAGGCACCATAACCAAATGATCCTGCAATCTCTCAAAACAACACAAACAACTGTGGGCCAAGTGTTCAAGCACAGTGGACTATCAGGGACATTTTGCGTTGAAATGATAATGTGCCCAAAACAGGCATTTTTAAAGAATCCACATCCATGTTAGCTGTCAGTCCTTTAACAGCAACATATTGTTGTCACAAAATAAGCAGATCTGGTAAGAAGCAGCTATGTCATAAATCATGTCTTACCTAAAACCATCTGAGCTCAGAAAAAGTAATCAGTGTTCTCCAATCTCTCTACATGACAGATCTTAAACACTGCAAGTGTTTTACCATCAATGTAATGTTTGTCCATCACATGTGTGACTTAGTTTCTACAACTGTGGGCTTTCTGAAAACTGTTGAGAGGTGTCTCACAGGCATCTACAAATCATTTTAAAGCCGAGCTGGTAATGCTTTGCTCTAATTGGTCACCTCAGTCCTATCAATGCTATAACCCTGGTGGCACTAATCCCTGGTCAGTTCTGAAATCTAAACCAAAGATCACTTGATGGTATGAAACTTTGTGTGCTCTCACCAAGGGTCTGGTTAAAGCGCTAAAAAGACTTCAAAGTTGGTTGCATGTTTAAAAAATCCAAAGTAACAACAATAACAAAAGCAATGTCTTTCTCCTCTGCACTGCATAAGGCCCCAGTAGCTCTTTAAGAGATCAGAGCCACACACACACTTTTATTTCCAACAAGTACTTCCCCAGTCCAGTACTACATATAATTGTCTACATGTGGTACCAAGAAAGCCAATCCATCCTCAGGTCTCATTTATGTAATGCCTAAGTTATCTTTACCCAAATTGCTCTCCCTTAGGTATATCTTTGAAGTACAAATGGCATCTGTTCATCATAGACCTTTCATTTGGCCAAGTGATAGTATGTCTGTTTGAAGCTCATTTGCAGATGCACTTTGACTTTTTCAGGAATTCTTTACATCTTTTTACATTGCAGGTAACATATAAGTATCTCTACAATAGTCAATGCAGCTACACTGTCAGTTCTTTAAAAGTAGTTTTTTTTGTCTCTGTGCTTTTGTACCCTATGCAGGGAAAGCACATGGTTGGGTTCAAACACTGTAGAAATAGGCAAAATGGGGCTGAAACATAATCCTCTGATTCAGGTTTGCATACTTAGCTAGGGCAAATGTGTCTGTTATTTTACATTCTGTGATTATGTCATTATATGTACTTTTGTCAACACAGAGCCCATTTTTATTGTCTCTTGACTCTGATATCAAATATGAACAGCCTTGTTGCTTCTAAAACCATTCATGCCTCTTTCCTGACTCATATATTTCTAACTGTATATAACACCTTGTGCTATTTTTAACCAAGTTTCTATCATTCTTTTTATCAATAAAGACTTGGGAGCCAGATTCTGGAGTGAAACCTGCTAGCTCAGAGAGTCAGAGAAAGCAATCTGTTGACCTTTCTTCTCCATTGTCACCCCAGAAAGAGAGCCTTCCTTCCCTGCTGCCATCTGAAACAAAATCTCCTTCAACTGGATGTTCTTTCCTTCTCTCTCTCTCTCTCTCTCTCTCTCTCTCTCTCTCTCTCTCTCTCTCTCTCTCTCTCTCTCTCTCTCTCTCTCCTCCCAACTTCCCCTCACTCTCTATGGTTAGTTCCAGTCAATTGGCTGTTTGCTCCACTTATTGACCTATGGTTGATTTTATTTAAATAACACAATTTCAGTGTTCACAGTGTGATAAAAAAAATCCTACAATAGTCTTCAGTTCAAGTAAGGGCATTCCTTGTTGACTGTTTACTTTTTCATGATCTTAATTTCATTATTTTTTATATGCTCCTTTATATAATGAAATAATCTCATTTGTTCATTTGTTTGTTCCTTCCTTCCACCCTCTCTCTTTTTCCTTCCCTCCCTCCCTGTCTTCCTCCTTCCCCTACCCTTTCCTGTTTTTCTTTCCTGATAATTCCTTCCCAGGCATTCTTTGTTCACCTCATAATCTCCAGAATCAATTGAGTGGTATATTCCTTCACTCTAGTACAGCGGTTCTCAACCTTCCTAATGTTGTAACCCTTTAATATATTTTCTCTTATTATGGTGACCCCAACCATTAACTAATTAATTAATTTTACATTTTACATCTTGACAAACTTCTACTCCCTTCCAGTCCCTCTGGCCACCTCCCCTTTGCTTCTCTTGACCTTCATCTACTCCCTTTATGTTTTCATTCTGAAAAGAACAAGCATCCCACGGATATTAACAAAACATGGCATATCAAGCTATAGTACCACTAAGCACCTTGCTTTGTATTAAGGTTGGGCAAGGCAACCCACTATGAAGAATAGGGTCCGAAAATTCAGGAAAGGAATCAGGGATAGACCCTGCTCCTATAATTAGGAGTTCCACAAGAAGACTAAGATATATAACTGTCACATATATGAAGAGAGCCTAGGTTAGTCCCATGCAGGCAACCTAGTTGTTGGTTGAGTCTCTGTGAGTTCAAATGAGCCCAGGTTAGTTAATCCTGTGGGTTTTCTTGTGATGTCCTTGACCCATCTCTGGCTCTTTCTTCCCTCTCTTCATCAGGATTCCATGAGTTTGGGCTAATGTTTGACTGAGTCTCTGCATCCATCTCCACCAGTTTCTGGATGAGGACTCTCTGATGAGTACTGGGGTAAGTACCAATTTATGAGTATAAAGGAATATCATTAGTCATCATTACATTGACATTTTATTTTTCCTCTAGTAGTATTCAACCCACATGTCTCTGGATTATCCAGCTCAAAAGCTGAGTCCAGGTACTCCAGACAGTGGCATGGGTCTCAGGCTGTACAGTCATTGGTTGGCCATTTTCACAATTCTGCATCACCCTTACATCACCACATCACATAGTCAGGACAGACTTAGGTTGAAGGGTATGTGGCCGGGTTATTGTTTCAATTCCTCTACTAGAAGTGGATTTTGTTTCTGCTTCATAGCTATAATTTTCTATTGCTATAAATTATAATGCAAATATCTAATATGCAGGATGTCCAATATGGGACCCATAAAGTGGTCACAACCCACGGTTTGAGAGCTGCTGCTCTAGTCCATCTTTGATCTTCAAGAGTTTGTTTGTTCTTTGAGCCTTTTGGATTATGAAATCACTAGAGAAAGAATGTGTCCAATGCTGTGTTCACTGTTGAATCAGGCATCAAACTGAACAATAACATCATTAATGACTCTGACCATGATAACATTCAGAATTTTAATTAACTCACAGACAATTACAGTTGCATCAAAATTCTCTTGGAATATGTTTAGCTCATTTTAATCATTGCTAAAACAATGGGCAGTGAGGAAAAACTGACGCAATATAACAGCCTCAGGGAACATTCTATGGAACAATTCTCAAGGTGTCCTTATGCTTCAGAACACCTAATCTCTATTGTTGCTAAAGTACTTTATTCTGGAAGCAACTAATATTAACCACTTAAGCAACACTTGCTTTTATGTTTTAGAGACCATGAACTGATAGATAAATAACCAGGTTGATGTGCAGATAATTAAACATAGAAGTAATATCATTATTAATAAAAACAATTTGTGCTTCATTCCCAGTGACAGGGAAAACCTACATCTAAAAGCCTAATTATGACTTACTAACTTTTCTTTATGAGGTTCTAAGAAAATCATTAACAGTTCATTACCTTTTGAATTTTTCACCATTTATGGTATGTACAATGTCACAAATATCATGGTAGGTCCTGGGCTGCAGCCCCCACTAGCACAGAGCAGGAAAAGTGGGTGATGCCACCTTGAAACACCACTGAAAATGATCTATTCATGTGGTACAGTAGCATACCTCAATCTGAAAGACACCTTTCCTCAGATTTGTCCAGTTTATATGGAGAGTGATTTCTGAAGATGTTTTATGGACAATCTTTTCTTATCTTTCCATATAGATGAGCAAGATTATTTTGTGTAACTATAATTTCAGCTAAGTCATAGTTTAAATTATTGCTATTAAATAATTTCAAATGACACATTTCTTTTGAAAAGCACTTTCTTCTTTTTTCAATTTTATTTTCCAGAATTTGTTATTGTTTTGTTTGTTTAAGGCAGGACTTCATATAGGCCAGGGGGGCTTCAAACTTACTGTGTAGATAAGGACAGCCTTGAGAACCTGTACCTTCTACCTCTGACATTTGAATGTTAAAATTGTAAACATGCACTACTACACCAATCTATGACTGCACTTTGTGACCCAAGCCTGGTGATCTTTGCCTTCATGAAAGTCAGCCAAGATAAGCCCATTCTCTCTGAGAGGAGGGCTCTTGAATATTCAATATGGAGTAACCTTAAGAGAAACACAAAAAGATACTTTAGCAGGAGGTTAACATCTCATGTCCAAGAAAATGATCTCTTTGGCAGAGAACCTTTCCATAAAGCAGTTCAGGATGGTTTTCCTCTCATCAGCCAACTGAGTGGTCCAAAGAGAAAATGACTCATCTCCATTAAGTAGAATGTGAGTTGAATTTTATTTCAGATTCATTGACTTTCTTTATTTGGGATAAAGAAAGTCTCTGTTCTTTGCCTTTGCTTCTGGTTCACATTACTAAAAACTGAGGGTAGGCACACAAAGACTATGTCTCAAATTTCTCTCTCCTCTTACAGAGGCTTTAAGCAGCCTCCGGTTGGGTCAACAAATCTATTTACATGTGAGGTGGAAACTCATCAATACTGAGACAATAGATTGGAAACAATGTTAATGTAGACAAAATAATTTTTGTCAGCTGGTTTATTAAGACACTCTTTAAATATTTGAGGTAAAGGAAAAAGTTCTGTGAATAATTCTTCTATACACTGTGAAGGTGTGTTACTCTCATTGTTAATAAAGAAGTGACTGGACAATAGGTAGGCAGGAAGAAGTTAGGTGAGAGAGCCTAACTGAGAGAGCCTGGGAAGAAGAGAGAGGGCAGAGTCGCAGGGAGTCACTGGAAAGACGCAGAGTAAGCAGGAGATGAACATGCTATGCTGAAAAAGGTGCTGCCTCATGGTAGATTGTAGATAAGAAATATGAATTAACTTAAGCAACAAGAATTAGTTACTTAAAAGCCTAAGCTGTTGTCTGACTATTTATGATTAAGAATAATTTTATGTATGGTTGTTTGGGAGTTTGCTGGTGGAACAGAAACATTGCCAACTCATGATATTAATTAGTTTAGACCCCAAAATATGTACCTTTATAGAAATAATTTATAAATGAGTAAACAAAAGTATTTTAATGAATTACTAGGATCTGAATGATAAGACTCAAGTCTGGACTATGTATGTGCAGGGACTGCTTACAAAGAACTCAGTTTGCCTTTTCACAAGCATGCAAAGACTGCTAATGGTGAGATCTCATTTTTCTCTATTTCCCAACAATCTTTCTTCCATGTTCACTTCAGTTTTGGTTTCATGTACAAGAGAAATTCATTATATGACAATCATTTCCAGAATATCATACCAGGTTCTGGTGAGATGGCTAGACTGGAAAGTTCACAAACATCCCTTAAACATCTTCTCAGAAGGCACCAGGAAGGAGCCTGAAGATGTTTATTTCTAATTGCCACAATCTCCCCTCTTATTCAACTAGGGTTACATCTTTTACTCAGTGAGTCAGACAGTACAGTCTTGTACCATTGATCCTACCCCCTTAATAACCCTACTGCATTTTAACAGATAGTCCACTTCCCTTAAATATGAAAAGATTACTACAGGAAATAGAAATGCATAATTCTACTTGGAAATTAAAGGACTACAGAGATGATTCTCAGGCAGATCATGCCTTGGACTGAGAGATGGGGTATAGTAATAGGAGGGTAGATGTGGACAACTTGATGTGGTGCCATTTAAACTGTGGGAGGGCTGAGAATATTTGGATATTGTGTTACTATACCAAAATGAAAACATTGAAATAACTGAATAATATTTCTTAGAACTCAGCAGAATGGAACTAATCAAGCAAAAACTGTCCTATCCTTGGACATCTCAGTTGTGGTTTTCAATAGGAGGTTTTCGTTGCTATGTGACCAATACTGTACATGCTTCATAAGAAAAGCAAACCTGCTACATTGGCCAAATATTAGATATTGTAATGATATTATTTTCTTCAAAAATGGTTATTCATGACTCACAACCTTAATGATACATAAGAACATTTAAATTAGGCTAAATGATACCCATATTATTTCTGGCATAATATTCTTATGAAGTCAAAGTACAGTAATGAATGGCAATATGGCTTTAGGCAGGGGTTTTCTGACAAACATAAAAATATTCATATAGGGCTGAAGATGGGGGTTAATGGTGTAGTCATTACATCTTATATGCAAGGTACTCATTTTGACCCCCAGTATAAAGTATTTATATACACAGACACACAAACACACACAAGAAAAGAAAGAAAGAGAGAGAGAGAGAGAGAGAGAGAGAGAGAGAGAGAGAGAGAGAGAGGAAAAGAAGAAGAAGAAGAAGAAGAAGAAGAAGAAGAAGAAGAAGAAGAAGAAGAAGAAGAAGAAGAAACAGAGACAGAGGGAGTCAATAGGTATTCATTCACTATATTCAGTACCCTCCTGACTCTAAGTGTTCTGTCTCTGGTCTAATTCTTTCTGTCTCTGCAATTTCTCACCTACACACCCCTATACCAAAGACCATTCTGTAAGTCGAGCTGGACAGCAAGCTGTTCTACAACACATTCATATTCCTTGGAATTCTTGACAAGAGACAGGTAAGACTAGAGTTCTTAAGCCCCTTCCACAACACCACCATTACTTGGCTGTAGTATAGTCCATTGTCCCTGGTCATAGCCATGATGACAAGAACATGCTGCCAATCTCTCAGAAAACATGTGGTATCAATTAGAGAGAGAATTCCTCCTGCCTCAGTCTTTTTGGGATGATATGTAGTCATTCCTTGCTGCAAAAGGTCTGTAGTTTATGTCACTCCCCAGTATGTATTTTAAGTCACTCTTCTAGGCCTCATATTATTGTCTAAGCTAGTCGGTACAACAACAGGAAAGATTGTAAGTTATCTGTGGATAAAAGCTGTGCCTAGTGCCAAAATTTTTTTCAGACCCTCCAATCAAGTCCAAGGGTGGGTGAGATGACATACTATTCGATGAGGACAGCTAACCACTTATTGAAACCTGGTAGATAATCTAACAAATATCATTGTCATGGAAAGGCTTCAGACTTCTGTTTTTCTCCTGAGATCTAGATATTTGCTCTGGTTGCACAACAGAAAAGCCCACTAATTGAGAGGTGAATAGGTTCATTGTTGGAATCTCAAAGGCCCTGTCATGCAGTCTATAGCACATGGGACATTTTCTTGCTTTATAAATAAATAACTTAAATTGCATCTTCTATGAATTTAGGCATGTAATTCCCAAATATCTTACATTTTTTAAATATTCCTCAATTTTGAGAAAACAAGAAAAATTATTAAGTATAAGTATTAGATGTATAATTACAAGATCTGTAGAGGTTTTATATCTTTAAAATGTTTAAAATGATGAAGTATGGAAATTCATATATCTGTATAAGAATCATTAAAATAAAGAGGAAAGCAATATATTCTTTTTTCTTTTAATTTCAATTTTATTTTATTTTTAATTTATAAAATAGTCTTTTCTTCCATGTATGCCCCTGCTCTTCCTCCTCTCCTCCCAATTTTTCCCAGTCAGCCTTCAGCCTCCTCCCTTCCCATCCACTCATTCCCTTCACCAAAAGGGCAGGAAGTCCCCGAGGTGGGTAAGTTCAGCATAGCGCATCCATTTCATTCTGGGCAAGATCCATTTTCTCATCCCATTATCAAGACTGGGTTAGGTGTTCCTCTGCAGAGAATGGGCTCCAAAGTGCCAGCTCAAAGTGTGAGTTCTTGGAGGTTTCCTAGCACCTTGTCTCTTTACAACCTCACATTGGTTTCCTTTATTAATATCTTCATTTCTTTTTATTCTCCCTCTTTGTTGCTCCTCTCACTCAACCATGTCCTTCTTTCATGATTTGTTCCCACCTCTTTTTGGTTGCATCCCACTATGATTCCAATTTGTTAAGGTGATTTTTTTCTATTTTCTCTTCTTAGGAGAATTTCTGGATGTCTCTTTTAAGTTCCTTCTGATCCCAAGCTGTTCAGAGGTTGTGGTTTGAAGCTTGGGTCTTCTTTGATTTTTGTCTAAAGTACACTAATGAGTGAGTACATCCCATACCTGTCTTTCTAGGCTTGTGATACCTCTCTCAGAGGGGTATTCTCCAGATCCATTCATTTGTCTGCAAGGATGACAGTCTTTTTTACTGCTGAAGAGTACTCCATTTTGTAGATGTACCACAGTTTGTTATTCAATTCTTCAGTTAGTTGAGGGGCATCTAGATTGTTTCCAGGTTTTTGTTTTACAAATAGAGCTGCTATGAACACAGTTGAGCTAATGCCCTTAATATATGAATGTGCATCCTTTGGATGTATGCCCAATATTGGTATTGCTTGATTCCCAGTTTTCTGAGGAACTACCATACTGTATTACAGAGTGGCTGTACAAGTTTACACACACACCAACAGTGGAGTAGTGTTCCCCTTGCTCCACAACCTATCCAGCATAGGCTATCATCTGTATAGTTTATCTTAGCCATTCTGACAGGGATAAGGTGGTATCTCAAAGTTGTATTGATGTGCATTTCTCTAATGATTAAAGATGTTAAGCACTTTTTCAAGTGCCTTTCAGCTACTCATAATTATTCTGCTGAGAATTCCCTTTTTAGTTCTGAACTCCATTTTTTGATTGGGTTATTTAAGGTTTAGGGCTCTAGTTTCTTGAGTTCTTTATATATTTTAGAGATCAGTCCTCTATCCCATGTAGGGCTGGTGAAAATCTTTTCCCATTCTGTAGGCTATCTTTTTGTTCTATTGACAGTGTCCTTGGCTTTACAGAAGCTTCTCAGTTTCAGGAGGTACCACTTATTGATTGTTGTTCTGAGTGTCTGTGTCACTGGTGTTATATTTAGAAAGTGTTCACCTGTACCAATTCATTGGAGGGAATTTTTCACTTTCTTCTCTATCAAGTTCAGAGAGGCTGGGTTTTTGTTGAGGTCTTGGATCCACTTGGATCTGAGTTTTGTGCAGGATGACAGGCTTGAATCTATTTGCATTTTTCTACACACTATCAACCAGCTATGCCAACACCATTTGTTAAATATACTATCTTTTTTCCATTGAATATTTTGGGATTCGTTGTCAAAGATCAGGTGTTCATAGGTTTTTGGGTTAATGCCCAGATCCTCAATTTGATTCCATTGATCCACAAGTCTGTTTTCATTCTAGTACCAGGCTGTTTTTATTCCTGTAGCTCTATAGTATAACTTGAAGTCTGGGATGGTGATGCCTCCTGAGGTTTTTTTGTTGAGTAAAATTGTTTTGGCAATCCTGGCTTTTTGTTCTTTCCAAATGAAGTTGAGTATTATTCTTTCAATGTCCATAATATATTGTGTTGGGATTTTGATGGGCAGTGCATTGAATCTGTAGATTGCCTTTGGTCAAATTGCCATTTTTACTATGTTGATCCTACCAATCGAGGGACATGGGAGAGCTTTCCATTTTCTGATATCCTCTTCAATTTCTTTCTTCAGTGATTTAAAATTTTTGTCAAATAGATCTATTGCTCCTTTGGTTATAGTTACTCCAAGGTATTTAATGCTATTTGCAGCTATTATAAAGGGTGATGTATCCCTTATTTCTTTTTCAGCTCTATTATCTTTAGTGTATAGAAAAGCTACTGATTTTTTTGAGTTAATCTTATATCCTGCTATATTGCTGAAAGTGTTTATCAGCTGTAGAAGTTCTCTGGTACAATTTTGTGGGTCACTTATGTATACAATCATATCATCTTCAAATAGAGATAGTTTCACTTCTTCTTTTCCAATTTGTATCCCCTTAATTACCTTTCATTCTCTTATTGCTTTAACTAAAACTTCAAGAACTATATTGAATAGATAAGGGGATAGAGGACATCCTAGTTTAGTTCCTGATTTTAGTGGGATTGCTTTGAGTTTTTCTCCATTAAATTTGATATTGGCTGTGGGCTTCTTGTAAAATGCCTTTATTATATTGAGATATTTTCCCTGTACTCCTGATCCCTCCAGAGCTTTTATTATAAAGGAGTGTTGGATTTTGTCAAAGAATTTTTCAGCATCTAAGGATATGATCATGTGGTTTTTTTCCTTTAGTTTGTTTATATGATGGATGATGTTTACGGTTTTTCATATGTTGAACCATCCCTGAATTTCTGGGATGAATCCTACTTAGTCATGGTGGATGATATTTTTATATATTGTTGTATAAAGTTTGCCAAAATTTTGATGAGAATTTTAGTATCAGTATTCATGAGGGAAATTGGTTTGTAATTCTCCTTCTTTGTTGTGTCTTTGAGTATCTTGGTTATTAGGATAATTGTGGCATCATAAAAGGAATTTGGCAATATTCCTTCAGTTCTACTGTGTGAAATAGTTTGAGGAGTAATGGTAGTTATTCTTCTTTGAATGTCTGGTAGAATTCTGCACTGAAACCATCTGGACCTGGGCTTTTATTCTTGGGGAGGCTTTTAATGACAGCTTCAATTTCCCTAAGGGTTATAGGTCTGTTTAGGTAATTAATCTGAACTTCATTTAATTTTGGTAGGTGATATATGTCCAGAAAGCTGTCCATTTCTTCTAGGTTTTCCATTTTTGTAGAATACAGATTTTCAAAATATGATCTGATAATTCTCTGTATTTCCTAGGGGTCTGTTGTTATGTCCCCCTTTTCATTTCTGATTTTGCTGATTTGACCCCTCTGTCTCTGTTTTTTGATTAGTTTTGCTAAGGGCTTATCTATCTTGTTAACTTTCTCAAAGAACCAATTCTTAGATTCGTTGATTCTTTGTATTGTTCTTTTTGTTTCAATTTTATTGATTTCAGCTCATAGTTTGATTATTTCTCGCTGTCTACTCCTTTTAGGTAAGTTTGCTTCTAATTGTTCTATGGCTTTCAGTTTTGCTGTTAGTTCTCTAGTGTGGGATTTGTCTAGGCTTTTCACATAGGCATCTAGTGAATTTTCCTCTTCAGACTGCATTCATTGTTTCCTACAAGTTTGGGTATGTTGTGGACTCATTTTCTTTAAATTCTAGGAAGACTTTGATTTCTTTCTTAATTTCTTCTTTGACCCAGAGGTGGTTCAGCTGAGTGATGTTTAGTTTCCATGAGTTGGTAGACTTTCTTTGATTTTTGATGTTGTTGAGCTCTAACTTTAGGCCCTGGTTGCCCAATATGATACAAGGGATTATTTCCATTGTTTCATATCTGTTGATATTTGCTTTATGATATTCAATTTTAGAGAAAGTTCCATGAGGAGCTGAAAAATATGTATATTCCTTTGCATTTGGGCAGAAGCTCTGTAAATATCTTTTAAATCCATTTGCATCATATCCCGTGTTGGACTCCTTATTTCTCTGTTGAGTCTCTGTATGGTTGACCTATCTATCCAGGGTTGAATGTGGAGTATTGAAGTCTCCCACTATTAGGGTGTGAGAATTGATGTGGGGTTTGAGCTTTAGCAGTGCTACTTTTACATAGGTAGGTGCCCTTATATTAGGGGTATATATATTCAGGATTGAAATCTCCTCTTGACCAATTTTTTTGTGCGATGAATAAGTAATGACCGTCTTGGTCCCTTTTTATTGATTTTAGCTTAAAGTCTGCTTTGTTATATATTAGGATGGCAATTCTAGCTTGTTTCTTAGGGCCATTTGATTAAAAAGTCTTTTTCTAGCACTTTACTCTGAGCCCCTGTCTGTCTGTGTGGTTTAGGTGTATTTCTTGTAGGCAACAGAAGGATGACTTCTGTTTTTGTATCCATCTTGTTAGTGTGTTCCTTTTTATAGGTGAGTTGAGTCCATTGACATTAAGGGATATTAGTGACCACTGATTGATATTTCCTGCTACTTTTGGTGGTAGCTTGTATGTATTTCCTTTCCCTGGGCTATTCTTCTGTGGGATTATTGATTGTTTGTGGTTTCATGGGTGTATCTGGGATCCTTAGGTTAGAATTTTTCCTCTAATGCTTTCTAGAGGGCTGGATTGGTAGATAGGTATTGTTTCAGTCTGACTTTGTCATGAAATATCTTGTTTACTCCATGTATGGTGATTGATAATTTTTCTGGGTATAGTAGTCTAGGTTGGCATCCATGCTTTTTTAGTGTCTGTATAACTTCTGACCAAGTCCTTCTTCCTTTCATTTTTTCCATTAAATAGTCAGGAGTTATTCTGATGCATCTGCTTTTATAAGTAAGTTGGCCCTTTTCTTTTGCAGCCCTTAAAATGTTTTCTTTGTTATGTATGTTTTGTGACTTGATTATTATGTGGCAGTGGACTTTTGGGGGGAATCATGTCCATTTGGTGTTCTGTAAGCTTCTTGTATCTTTATAGCCATTTCCTTCTTTAAGTTAGGAGAGTTTTCTTCTATGATTTTATTGAAAACATTATCTGTGCCTTTGAGCTGGTATTCTTCTCCTTCTTCTATTCCTACTATTGTGAGGTTAGATCTTTTCATGGTGTTCCAGATTTCCTGAACATCTTGTGTTATGGCTTTTTTGGTTTTAGTATTTTCTGTGACTGATGTGTCTAATTCTGCTACTCCAGAGATTCTCTTTTCCATCTCTTGGATTCTGTTGGTTATGCTTGTATCTGTAGTTCCAGCTCTTTTCTTCAGATTTTCTATTCCCATCTTTGCCTCATTTTGTGCCTTTTTTATTGTTTCTATTTCAGTTTTCAGTTCCTGGAATGTTTCTTTCATTTTTTTGTTTACATTTTTTTGGTTTTCTTTTAAGGACCTGTTCATCTCTTCCAATTTTTTGTTTGTATTTCTTCTATTTCTTTATGGAAATTTTTTATGTCTTCCTTGAATTCTTCAATAATCTTCATAAAGGTGATTTTGGTGTTGTTTACTTCAGTTTCCTCTTTATTGCTCTGTTCAGGTCTTGTAGTCTTGTAGTTGTAGAACCACCAGTTTCTTCTGGTGTTGCTTTGTTGTTCTTCATATTGTTATATGTATATTTTTACTGGCATCTGCCCATGGCTTCAGTAATTCACAATTAGTCAGCTCCTAGTCAGTTGTTGCAAGAGGGCTTGTGTTTGTCCTGTCTCCTCTGAGCAAGCGATCTGCTCAATCTCTGACTCAGCTTTGGACAAGGGTCTGAATTTCAAAGCTCAGTTCTTCTCTGATCATGCAGTTAGCCCTGGAGGCAGGGCCAGCAGTGCAATTTCCCTTCTTTTAGGTGTGACTGGAGGAGCCCCTCACAGCCAAACTCTAGTCCTGTCTGCTAAGGAGAGTCTGGGATCGGGCTGTACAGATTGATGCTGGTCCTGGAAATCATCTTCCTAGATGGGGAATGAGGTGCAGGAAGCTGCTCACCTTTGGACGTGGTCTGAATTTCAAAGCTTCAGTACTTCTCTGCTGATGCAGTTGGAGGCAGGGCCAGCTGTGCAAGGTCCCCTCTTTTACATATGGCTGGAGGAGCCCCTCACAGCCAAACCCTAGTCCTGTCTGCTAAGGAGAGTCTGGGATCGGGCTGTACAGATTGATGCTGGTCCTGGAAATCATCTTCCTAGATGGGGAATGAGGTGCAGGAACCTGCTCACCTTTGGACGTGGTCTGAATTTCAAAGCTTCAGTCCTTCTCTGCTGATGCAGTTGGAGGCAGGGCCAGCTGTGCAAGGTCCCCTCTTTCAGATATGGCTGGAGGAGCCCCTCACAGCCAAACCCTAGTCCTGTCTGCTAAGAAGAGTCTGGGATCAGGCTCTACAGTTTAACCCTGGTTCCAGAAAGCAACTTTCTGAAAACAATATATCCTAAATGTCCTCTTTTTGCCTAGAAATCAAAGTAAGTTCACAAGATTTTACTTAGAACTGGGAAACAGAATTTCCTGGCACATGCGGAGCATATAAGAAGGATTTGCTTACTAAAGGATACTTGCCGAGGGAATTAGGGGTAAGCATGGTGATGGGAGCTTGCCTGGCGTGCTGGAGGTGCTGGTGTTGATATACACTACTGCAAAAACAAAGGAAAAAACTTTAACCAATGACTATAGTTGTCTCTGTTAGGCATGGAAGAGCTAAATTAGGCTGGAATTGAGGGGCAGACTCTTACTACTGACAGAATGGCAAGAACTTGCCTTTTCTTCAGAGCATGTTCATCTGTGTAGTTCCACTCCCAAGAGTAAATTTTTCACAAATGTTCTCATTATTTGGTAATTATTTGGTTATTTCCTCCTTAGGTGATAAGCATAAAAATGTTAGGACATTCCTAGTTACGTCTTTTCAATCTCTAGGAAGAGTCACATGTTTGCCATAGAGCTCACAGCATCTGTGATTATGGATCGTAAAGCATGAAACAATAGATACTCCTAGTTCATCTTTAGAGGAAAGAGGGTAGATAAAACTGGGGAGGATTGGAAGGATCTAAGAGTAGAGGAGAAATGATTGCTAAGACTCAGTCCTTTACTCTTATTTCATCACTCTTGTTGCCGGGATTCCACATTGACTTTCAGTTCAATGGTTCCGATCCTGCTGTTGTCCATGTTTGACTTTGAATCACACCAAACACTCAAGAACCCTGGAAAGAAAGTATAGAGTCTTGTAGCATATGTTGATGGCCATAAAGATAGTAATGTGCAGTCTTGCTAGAATGGGGAGCTGGCCACATATTCTTGGATTTTGTACTGAAGAATATCAAATATGCATACCTAGAATCTCCATCTCATGAAAAGAATAATGCTCCTGCCAAAGTAATATTGCACTGGTGCAGTGTGAATAAACACATCTTGGAACCAAGTCTAAGGATGTGAATAAACACATCTTGGAACCAAGTCTAAGAAAGCATTTCTTCTTCTCCTCCTCCTCCTCCCCCCTCCTCCTCCTTCTTCTTCTTCCTCTTCTTCTTCTTAATTAAGAGAATTGCTTTTAAAGATATATCTGAACCCTCTGGTATTTAGATTTCTTGGAGCACAAGAAATTTCATGCCTCAATCATGATCTTCACCCAGAGACTGCTGTGACTGTGTGGCTCTCAGTATATATGCTCAGTCAGTGGCTCTCAGTATATATGCTCAGTCAGTATCACATTGGTGGGTATCAGTATAGTAATTCTTCATATTACAATTAGAAAAGAAAGCAACTGACCTTCTTGCCTCTCACATTCCATAATACAGCAGCACATACAGATTAGGCAGTGCCAGTTCCCTTTTGTTCAAAAGGTCATGCAAAACCAGAATTAGAATGTGCAAATAAGTGAGAAAATCATTCAGACTTCCTCCAAGACTAAGGACAGAAAAAAGTAATACTTGGATTTTTTGCAATAGAATTATTTATGTAAGGTTGCTAACTTGTTGACCTTTTAAATCCTTCACCTCTTTTCATAATATTAAAATTACTATCCCTACATCATTACCATAACACAATCTAACGTCTTGCAATTATACAGCTTATGAAATTCTAAGGAGTGCTTAGAAGAAAAAAAAAGTAAGAAAAAAACAGAAAAAAGAAAAATGTCACTTTTCTTTATATAACTATTGATCAAAATTACTGTTATGTTTATACTTGCTTTTTTTAACAGTTATGAATCAGTCTGTCTCCCTAACCAGAACAAGTTCAAAGTGTTTTAAAGTAGTAAAATGGTCAAATGATACTTATAGGCACAAAATGGAAGCAATATAGAAACAGCTGGGCTAGCTAGCTAAATGCTTTGTTTTAAAACATGGTTTGAGCAATTGGCTGATGTGATGAGCTAAAATTCTGTTTTTGTGATAGGCTGAGACACAGCTCTTCCTTATAAATTATTCTCCTAAGTTGGGTTTTTCATAAGTTTACCTGCTAAGTTTTAATTCATCATGTAAGAACTTACATAGAGGGGCTTCCTTAGGCCAGATTTAGCTTAATATCATGATTTCTGTGACATTGCAGTACATTTTTTATCAACATGTGTGTGTTGAAGATGAAGCGTGAGTATTGGCCAGCAAATTAACTAAGATATGACAGCTTCCTTCTCACTTGGCTAGCTAGGTCTGCTTTACAAAATGTAACAGGTTAGATCACTGTTGCTTTCAATATTTGAATTAATTTTGACATGTTTCTAAAATACTCATAAGTCTATATATTTTACTTACTACATATATACAGTCATATTTTTATAGTCACACACACACACACACACACATCTATGTGTATACACCTAATAAAGGCACAAATATATAGCCAGTATCAGAATTTGTTTTGAAGAACTGACTCTGTAGCTTTGAGATTGGCAAGCACATAATTGCTTAGGCAGGCTGAAAATCCAGGCAGAACTTCTATGTTGCAGTCTTCCAAGCAATTTCCCTCTTTCCAGAAAATTTTTGGATTTTTTGTTTTAACTTAAAAACTTTTATATTTGATTGTTTTATATGTGTAAATTCTGGTGTCAGTCCATGAAGGTCATGAGAGGGCTTCAGATCTCCTGGAGCTGGAGTTACAGATGTCTGAGAGCCATCATGTGGATTTCTAGTCCTCTATAAAAGCAACAAGTGCTCTTAACCACTGAGCCAACTTTTTAGCTCAGGCTTTCATCTTTTAGGGTCAACTTACTGCTGTGCCCTTCAACAATAGTTGAGAAGTATCCCCTTTGCTTCAACACACTAGATTGTGAGTTGTGGTGGTTTGAAAGAAGATGCTCCCACAAAGGGAGTGGCACTATGAGGAGGTGTGGCCTTGTTGGAGGAAGTATGCCATTGTGGAGGTGGACTTTGAGGTCTGGTTTTCTCGAGATTCCCTCAATGTGACAGTTGACTTTCATTGGAATACAAGATGTAGCACTCTCAACTCCAGCACAATGTCTGCTTGCGTGCTGCCATGATCCCTGTCATGGTTATAATGGACTGAACCTCTGAAACTGTAAGTGAGCCTCTCTCAATTAAATCTTTTCTTTATAGGAGTTGCTGTGGTCATGGTGCTTCTTCATAGCAATAACAACTTCAACTAAAACATGAATGTTAATTATATCTACAATTCATCTTAAATACAGTTTCTAAATATATTTTACTGTTAAACAACAGACACCAGTCACATTCTCACATAAAACTACCCCACATAATGCATAACTTCTATCACCTACAAAATTGGGCCAGGTCTCCTATTGGTAAAATTAAAACCTTTTCACTGTAGACAGTTTCCCTGACATATCTTCTCAGGATCTCCACTTTCATGATCACAAGCTGCACACTGAAGGGCACTTTATTGTATTGTATTGTGTTGTGTTGTGTTTTTGCTTGTTTTCTGCCCAGAAGTTGATATAGTCTTTTATAGTTTTGACCAAAAATAATCATCAGCTACATATTATTATCATGCTTAAAGGTATGTACTATGTACCTCTTTTGGGAGCCCCATAGATAAAAAGAGAGAACTCTAGTTCCTGGTCATTTATTGAAGAAAGATTTCCCATGATCCCTACTGTGAGCAGTGTGGAGGTTGATATCCTCCCCGGCTGTTTGCCATCTTTCAGATTTCATGTGTGAATTACATTGGAGGGCATCCCAGGCCACTCCTACAAAAAAATGTCTTACTGTTGTGCAGTATTCAGAGGCTCAAAGAGTAAAATTGGTAGAGTCTGGAGAACCAGACTCTGCACATTCCACATGAGAGACCTGACTTTGCCTAGACTACTTGACCTTGAGTTTATATAACAATCTTCTTGTTTCATAGTCAATACCCCTTAGAGGCTCTTGGATTTTTCTTATAAAAGGCAAGCTTAAGTAGGGGCTTGTTAATCAATAAAAAACATCTAAAAATATTGATTCCAAATAGGAAAGACTTATGTTCTTAATTTAGTTTCTCATGGAGGACTGAGTGTCCTTTTATTAAATTCTACACACTCTTCATACTTCCCTAGAACAAAGAATTGTTAGGGATCCTAGCAAATAGAAATCATTTTCCTATGGTAGTCCTCCTCTAGGATAGTGGGACATTTTAATATTAAAATAATGACTAAAAATATCACCAGTTAACTTTCTGAAGGAAAGTTGGTTTGCCCCTGGGTGATTTGCTATTTCCACCACTGAACCAAGCACTCATTGGTGGTCTCTATGTGGCAAACTTCCTTCAAAACAACATGGGAAAGGCAAAAAGTGTTTTGCTTCTGAGCTTCCCATGATGTGATACTTAAATATTGTTTTGTTTACTCCATGTGTCAAACAGTCTGCTTAACCTACAGTCTTTTCTAGAATGTTGGTCTTCTTGAAGCTGTGTATTTTCTCTCACATTATTTTTCCTTCCTTCTTTCTTCGTGGTCTATTGAATTTCTCATATTCCTCCTGTTTTTCCTGACCAAGTTTTTAAATTGGCAATGCTCTTACTAAATATCCAACTGCTAAGAAGAATATGATAAAAATCTAGAATGCAGGATTATAATAATCAGCAAGTAGAGTCAGCTTGACATCACTTATTTTTCAAAAGGAAGATCCCAGATAAACTAATATCAGTCTCCTTGTCTGCATTTGTTTTTATTTACTTAAGTAAATCTAACTTAAAAAAAATTGAGTACTAGAAAAACTGTGGTAGATAAACAGACTCAACTATCTGTAATATCAAGGCTGCTCTGACCCAGAACAGAAATGATCAATAAGCAGATGGATGGATGCATTTTTCTATTTTTAAAATGTCTTAGAGTAATCCAAAACTTAACTTGAAATGTTTAATGTCACTGTGTCTTGATATAGACTAAAAAAGTCTAATTAGTGAATATAATTGTGTTCCAATAAACTTAAATTTAATTTTCCTAATAATTTGAGAAGTGATTGTCACAAAATATTTATTAGAAAATATACCATTAGTCTTAGGAATATTAACAAGGTCCAAATTATTAGATTTATTTTTTTCAAAAACTTAATATAATTTAATGAAGCTCAAAGTAGCTTTTTTTCTAGTAACACAGAGTTTACTTTGTAAGAGACAGAACTAATTTAATAAGTTATTTATCTAAGAGTGTTTCTGTGATGGGCCTGAGTGCTTGATCGTACTAGCAAGTTGGCACTTTAAATAGAAAAAAATTGCTTCCATGAGAGTATTATCAATTTTTTTTTAGATTCTAAATTGCTTATTCAGATTCTTGCCCGACTAAGTGATATGACTACTTCTGCAACCAGATATACTTTATTGACTCTTTATTGACCTCACATGGAAAATAAGATTAGCGTTGGAATGTTTTGAATTGATTGGCTCTTGTTGAATATTTACTATCCATGTGCGCATGTGTGGATATACATGTGTATGTGTGTGTGTGTGCGTGTGTGTGTGTGTGTGTGCGCGCGCGCGCGCGCGCACGCGCACGCGCAAGAGAGAGAGAGAGAGAGAGAGAGAGTGCATGCGCGTGTGTGTGCATGTGTGTGTGTATGGATGGATGGATGTGTGTGTACTCACATTCATGCATACATTATATTTCCATATGGTTTAAAACTTTTCAACAGTTATGTTGTAGAAGAGCTGTAGTATGAAATTTCTGACCTGTCTAGCCTGTCTGTGATCCAGACCCATAGACCTGCAGACCCACAGACCCGCAGTCCCACAGAAACACAAAGATGCTTATATTAATTTTATACTAATTGACCTAGGCATATAACTTGCTAACTCTTTACTCTTAAACTAACCCATGATTCTTATCTTGTTTAGTCATGCAGCTTAGTACCTTCTCTCAAAGCAGGATCTTGGTCTCATTTCCTCTGGGTCTGCTGGTATCTCTCCTTGTGTCTCTCCTGATGTCTCTTCTGGAGTCTCTGCTCTGCTCTTCCTGTTACCTGAGTTTTCTTAGTCTGGTAGCCCCTCCCACACTTCCTGTCTGCCTCTGGCTAATCAGCTTTTTATTAAACCAGTAGGAGGGACAAATCCCATGACATAGAGTCACTTATTCTCCTAATTATCAGGTAGGTAAATAGACTCAGTTGGCAAATGGTAGCTGCAAGCCAGTTAAATGAGCTTCAGGATCTAAACTTCCTCACCTTCAACACTTCTTACCAGTCTTGCTAAGAGCCCAGCAGTGGTCTCCCATCTGAGAAGGATTTACAAAACTATAATAAATTAGTAGAGTATTGAGCTGAATTTAAAAAATGTTTGACAGAGACAAATGTAACAAGACTTAATGAAGAATTACGATAGCAAAATCTCTTGGGTGTTTTCTCTGGGTCACTATTCTATAATAAATTCTGGTCACACAGTTGACTTAATGGATAAAGCATCCAGCTAGTGATTACTTCCATTTTATACATGAATGCTAAGTCCCTTAATTTAGATGGGTACTCTACAGTTTGACTCTGCTTGGCCCCACCCTCCTGTAGTCTTAAAGACTTGTAAAGGAAGATCTAAGGTGGAGGACACAAAAGATTTCCTGTATCAGAACATGATATGAACTTAGTCTACCATCCTCCTTTCTACAGCATTGGTAGAGTCTTGGGAAATAGGGAATCCACAGAGAAGTTTCAGTAGAGAAGAAAATAGCACTAATTCTTTGTGTCATAGAAGCCAGATGTTGCCCCAGGCAGAGTTTTTCTCAGCAGTTCTGAGATCTGGTATCTGAGATCTGATATCCATAGTGTGATATTAAGAAAGTCAAGCCTGAATATGGAGGGATAAGAAGGCCCCAGTTCACTTGCTCACTGAGAATGTCATAGTACTAACTGGCTTCTGTGAACAATATTGCATAATGCTTGTTTATTTGGAGACTTTAGGGGCATTCAAAAAACTATTATTGCTGAATATTTAGAACAAGCCCAGACACACAATGGGTATTTGTTAAATTAATAATTAAAAAAAAACAAATAAATAAGTATATATAGTATATAGACTCAAACACTCTGTATTTTTCTCTTGCCCCACATTCTCTGTCCTGTCTTACCCTCATATTCCCCACATGAATTGCTGAGATAGCATATGTTTGACTACTAATTGTGGATTAAGATTTCTAGGAGTTAAGGTACATAAATTAACTGAGGGAAGACTAGAGAATCACTTGTAAACCTAAGGGATAGTTCTGTGATAAACCCAGCCACCACCTGAGTGTCACAATAAACACTACAAATGCTCAAAAGATAATGAGGTCTGTGAAAGCAAAGTTATTAATATAGAGGTTAGTAGAAAGAATGGAAGGATATGGAGCAGATGTGAGCAGATATTGCAATAGACAGAAACAATAACATATATATTTAGAAATCTGAAACTACATAGTGAGCCCAGAGATCACCATGTCCTCTGGTTTCTGCTTTCCGACATGTGGCCTTTTACTTACTTTGATTAAAATGTGCATTAATGTGTCAAAGACTTAAATAGCTTATTTCCTCTCTAAAATTTGCCATTTTTTTCCTATGGTTTTAATTGTTGGCTTCTTCAATCTCTTGTTAATTTCATTTTCATATTGAAACCAAATTCAACATCTTAGCCCTAGTTTTAGTTTCTCAATAGGCACATTTCAGGTTCTTTTGGATTCTTAGAATTTCCTGTTCATATCTATAGCTGTTTTAATAATAAGGAAATTATTTAGAACTTCAGGTATTTTATTTACCATGTAATTTTCTCCTCCATGAGGAAGACTTTAGGTCAAAGAGGTTCCTCTTTATTCTAAAGACATTTTGCAAATTTTATTCTGGGTACCTGTTTCTCTCTGGCTTCCACAGACACAATAATGATCTTTTGAGCTGCCACCTTTAGGAAAAGCTATTACAGCTTTTATCGTATTCCACAGAACAGATAAAGCACTTAACATCATCTGGATTGCTTCTGCAGTTTATAAAAAGCATAGGAAATGCACACTCTGCAAAGCTTGTAGCTTTCACTACAGGCAGTGCATGATGCTGGGGGAGCTTTTGCTGTATTCATTGCAGATCCTGACACATTCAGTATAAAGTTGACACCCCCAAAGGACTGGCCCTGGTTAATCTGGTTCCTCTTCCCAGTGCTTTCACCCATTCTCTCTATTTCTTCTATTGTTTGATTAGGTCTTTAGAATCTTGACATTTAAAATTTTTGCACAGTTCTTCAGAAGAACAGGTACCGGTCATTCACCACACACTAGAGGTTTTGGGTTTCTAGGATGCAGTAAAGGGACCACCACTGACCCATCTGCTTTGGCAAAGGGACTCCATATTGACCTTGGCAGTCAAAGAAATGCAGTTGGTCTTTGTTCTTGGTCTCTCTCTGTCTTCAGTCTCAACTTTAAATATTAAAGACTTTCCCATTATCTAATGTTAACCATGTATTATCACAACTCTTAATATTCTAGAATAGTTTTTTTCTTCTGAAACCAAATGTAAACATTTGCAGCCCCCTTTCTTCCCAGAATTTCCATCAGATTCTGTTTTGACTGGATAACAGTTACTGAATGCAATCCTTGAGTAACCATTTTGTTCTTCATAGGTCCTTTCTCAAAACAATTATTTACTATCCTTGAAGCTAATAGTGGCCACTGGATATACTTTTGCACCAATGGAAATAATCGAGAGTGATGGATATAGTTTTTGTTTCATCTGTCAGATAAGAAACATTTTTTCTTGAACTCTCTTTGATATCTCTGTGCACAATTCAGACAGAGACATGCCAGGAATAACTTCCATTCTACCCACAAACCTACTTGTACCTCTCAAATACATTACCTAAAGACCATCTGGACCAGGAAGGCTGTTGTGGAAAAACTGCAAAGTTCCACTCTGCTGTAAGCCTTTGTGCAATGGGACCCTTCGAATTCTTTGTTTCAGTACCTCTGACTGTTATTCTGACTTTTTCCCTGTTGCCTTACTGGAAGATAAATGTTCTATGGATGTGAGAAAGAAGACATTGGTGCTGGACACTGCTGTAATCATTCAATCTGTGTTTAATGAGTACATTTCTGGTATAGCACTCTGCAGCATAAACAATGTCAGCCATTGCAGCATCAGGGGCATCCACGGGGAATCCCAGTACCCGGTAGGCAGTGGCAGGATGGTAGAAAAGCAGCCTCAAAACAATGAAAAAGAAATGCTTTAGCATTTGCTTGCTCAGAGGAAGGGAAAGCATTCAATTAGAGTTACCAAGAGAGATCTCAAAAGAATTCTGGGATGGTTGTAGCTTTAGGTCCACAAAAAATTTCAACAGTTGAGTAAAACGAAATACTAAGCAAGAGAGCTGGAAAAGACAGGAGAAAGATGGTTTGGGGGCCTGATGGGAACCTGTTGTTCCCGAGCTCTGGAGGCTAAAGTAGGAGAAACAAGAGTTGAAGGCCAGCCTGGACTACTTAGTATGAAAGACACTGTCTCAAAAAGAAGCAAACAAATAAAAGAACAGTCTCTAGCTTGGCTGGAGCTTGATGGTAGAGACCATTTCTACAGAAGTAACAGACTCCAAAGCCAAGCTAGAGCAGCATGACAGACTTCAAATGGCCAACTTCATTATTCAGTCCAGGTTTGAGCATTCAATTGGACCTAAGAAAATGCCATTTTTAACTTTTATTTGATTTGCACTTACTATTGGTAGGTGACAAGAATAAGCATTCATTTAATTAAATTCCTTAAAGATGTGAGAACCTCTGTGAATATTGTGTGAAACACTAATATTGCTCTAAAGGTTGATGAAGATCAATGCTCTTAATCTGTCTTGTATTCATTTCAGAACATCAGCTTTTTCTGTATCTATTTTCTACTCTGACCTGTGAATTATAAGAATGCATTAAGCTTTTGAAATGTGTTTAGTACCTGTGAGCTCCAAACATGTACATTTTAAACTACAAAATTACAAGTAAACATGCATATGTACATACCTTTTAACCAGCACCATTTTTTGTTGTTATTGTTGTTGAGAGGTAAATAAACACACACACACACACACACACACACACACACACACAGAGAGAGAGAGAGAGAGAGAGAGAGAGAGAGAGAGAGAGAGAGAGAGGAGAGAGAGAGAATGACAAAGAAGACATCACTGTGAAAACATTTGTTGAATTTTTTCCATATTATTGACTTGGGTACTTAAGCCCAGAATAAGTGTTCTTGTAGTTGAATATTGGGCTGATAGGCAGTTATGGTTCTAGGTGATTACATTAGCTGAAGCCATGCCAATCTTGTCATCATTACGAGTGGAGCTTCAATGTGCCTATCAGTTAACACACCTGTAGCCTCTGGAGCGCGGCACTGTGAGTCAAGATCAAACGGCTTTTCTTTGCTCTAGTCATCCTGTAGGAATGAAGTTTAAAGTTATTTTTCTTCTGTCTGATCTAGTTCCTCTGTGTTACATCATAATGTCGACTAAAACATATGACATTGCATTTATGGTTGTTCTTTCTTTCTCAAATTGAGAAAGGAGTTTGCCCCGACAGCTGTGTCCTAAATGCTTAGATAATTGTCTCACATGCAAGTGAAACTCACAAAATGCTTGTGGAATGAATGAATGTTCTATATCACAGGCTTCAGTGTTGTGTCTTATTTTTATGGGAGTAAAATAGCTCTTGTGCATGGGGGCCTAGGAGACTGCTATAGTTGGATTAGCTTAAGAAGACCTAGGGAGGTTTTGTATGATCCTTGCACTTTACTCCTCGTACGGCTGTGATTCACTGTGCAGAGGAAAACTGTGCATCCAACTAAGCTGCTCCTCACACCCGGACCACACAAATCAGACATGTAGCCTTGAGCCACTGAGTTTGGACATGGGTTATAATGAAGTAATACACAACTAAAATATAAAATTAGTACTCAGTAAATATCAATTGCTCTGCCCTTGCAGTTATTGTCTTCATCACTATATCATTTCCATCATCATCAACAACATCATTGTTCACACAGTTATCATTAGTATTATTTAACTGTGAACCAGGAAATGATACATGGGACTGAAATTATGATAAGAAATAAGCTCAAGAACATTTAAACAACTAAGTTACTCAAGACCTGCCTGTCTTTAAAACATTATATTACTTAATTTTTCATGATACATTATTTTATTTTATTTCTTTTTTATTATGAATAAAGTCAGATTTTTTTTATCCATATATCCCCTTGCCCTTGTTGGGGAGGAGATAAAGAGATGGGGAGAAGAGAGAATGACTGGGAGGGGCAGGATAGGAAGGTAGTTTGAACAAGGGGATTATATTATACTATGTTTTATATTTCCATGATGTTGGACCATTTTCAGATATAAACTCACCCTCTCATTAGAAGAAAACCATCATCCTTACTTTGTGAGAAGAGGAAATGGTTCTAGCTGGTAGTGCTAGGATTGGGTCTGGTCATCAGGGAAGAGCTGGAAAGACTCTTTAGTCTCACAAAAAGATGAAGCCCTGGCAGTAGCAGAAGCTGGATCAGTTACTGTGTTTAATTTTTATTTGAAGAAGCATTGTATGCAAAAAGGTAATTTCTAGACATGTGTGTGCATTTTTTTCACAAGTCATTTTCTTTGTAAATGGCTCTTAGTGGCCTTCAATCAAAAGGGTGACTTTTTATGTGTTCTTAGTTATGAGACAAGGAACACCTGGTCTACAGAACCTCATCTATGAGTAGAAACAGAAATAGAAAATAGAAATAAAATCTCTTAAGGACATTTTATGGAGTTTACCTTGTCAAGCACCCAGAGTGCTTGGAAGAGCCAAGCTGAATCCTGTGATTTTCATGATGGTATTTTTTAATTTAAAAATGTCACTGACCCAGATTTTCTGCATTACTGAAAGGTATGCCAGAGATTTAGCATACAGGCTGAAGATGGATGCCCCAATGTTATAAAGGAACTTTGGGTGACTCTCCAGGCAGACAGGTGTCATCTCTGTCATTTTCTAGACTTTGGAAGTTGCTTGCACTTCCTGTTTATTTGGATAATATTATATCCTTCTGTGGTCTTTGATGTGGTTGAAAGTTTAATAATTATAGGTATAATTCTTTTTAGTTTAAATGGTATATTAGATATGAAACTTTAGACTCACAAGGATAAGGTAGATGATGGAATATTCTCTTTAATTTTGTGAATATAAATAGACTGGATATTGTGACTATAATTCCTGCTTGAGAGCTGTTTTGTTGTAATTTTGCTGTATGGAAATTATAACCTTCCTTTTTAATTAGACAAAAAGAAGAAATGTGGTGGAAATGTTCTCTCTATGATGTAAATAAAGTAACTTGTTTGGCCTATGTAGAGCACCGTAGAAGTGGGTGGAGAATCAGAGGACAGGCAGGTAGAAGGGTGGAGTTAGTCAGTCTCCATCTGATCCCCGAAGAAGAATCATATAAGGAACACAGGTGAGCCACGGGCCGAGCCACGTGGCAGACAGATTAATGGAAATGGGTTGAATTAAGATGAAAGAGCTAGCTAGTAATGTGCTTGAGACGTGGGCCAAACAGTATGAAGTTAAAAAAAAAGTCGCTGACTATGTTATTACTAGCACTTACATTTTTTTTTTTGATGGAAAATAGATTTTTTTTATCTTCTTTTTTTTCCTTCCTTCTTTATTTTGTATTTATCAAAAAAAACACAGTAAAAAGAATTTAAAATGTGGAAGAGTTAACAATAACTATACAGAGGATAAGAATGATAAGCATGGCTTATCAAGGGTAGAAATACACATAAGATTGCTACACCTATATTTTCTTTGTGTTCATCTTTCCCTCTGAATTTTTTTTTCCATCCCTGTATATCCTTATTCAAGGTCTCTTCCCCCTCCCAACACATCTGGTCATTTTTTTCCCTCTGCAACTCCCCATCCCCTCCCTGGGCAGGGAGCAGACAGTCCTATGGTCCCACTGACCCAA
>PVIH01017519.1:6884-41671 GCA_004025045.1 Sigmodon hispidus
AAAAAAAAAAAAAAAAAAAAAAAAAAAAAAAAAAAAAAAAGAGTGAAAAATAAAAACAAAAGAAATGAGAATGCAGATTACATACCCATCACTCAAATTTAAGCTTTTCTGTTTCCATTTTTATATACCCTTTGGGGTACACCATATATCTTCAGTGTGTACGTGCCCTCCTCCCAGACTTTGTTGTTCCTATTTATACAGAACATTTCTGTGCTCACTGTGCCCTCTCTGTCTCTGGTTACAGCTTTTGCAATATATCATATTGTTCACTGTGGCCAAGTGCTGAAGGGCCAGGAATATAAATGTGCTACAGATCCATGTCTCCCTAATCCTATCATGCATTCATGGCCTGAAAGTAAGGGTCTACATACAACATAGACAATAATAATAATAATTCTGATTTTGCCTCCTATGTGCTGGGGTTGTGGTCACATTGCTATAATGTCTGTTTTATTTAATACTGAGGATGGCACCCTGAGCTTCAGCCATGCCCAACTGAACTACATTTTCAGCTCCCAATATATTTCATTAATATCAGAAAGCTTTTATATGTCAATTAGAAAAATGAATTCAGGGGCTGGAGAGATGGCTCAGCAGTTAAGAGCACCGTCTGCTCTTCCAGAGGACCTGGGTTCGATTCCCAGCACCCACATGGCAGCTAACAATGTCTGTAGTTCCAGTTCCAGGCAAACACCAAGGCAAATAAATAAATAAAGTTTAAAAAAAAAAAAAGAAAAAGAAAAATGAATTCAGTGAACAAAAACTATCTAACAGGAAAATGAATGATGAAAACAGAAAAAGAAACATAAGAGACCAATAGCCTGTGAAAGTATACTGTGGCAGTATGTTTCTGGCGGTACTTTCGGGCCTAGCCCTAAGATTCAGAAACACTCACAGCCCCGCTGCTGCTTAGCACCAGATAATTACACAAAGGTTTATATTAATTTTATTAATATTAATTAATATTAACTTCATCTTAACTCAACCCATGATTCTTATCTTATCAGCCATGCAGCTCAGTCCTTTTTCTCAGCAACATTTTAACTTCTTTCCTCCTGGCATGTCTGCTCTGCTCTTCCTGTTCACAGAGTTTTCTCAGTCTGGTAGCCCTGCCCACACTTCCTGTCTGCCTTCCGGCCAATCAGCTTTTTTATTAATCCAGTAGGCGGGACAATTATTTACAATGCAACAACATCATCCCAATACAATATACTCAGGCTCATTCATGAAGACACATGAAAACAATGAAATACCACTTTATCCATCAGGTTAACAAAAATCAAAATCAATAATGCCCAGAGTCAACAAGAGTGTAGAGAACCAACCACACTCTTTTTATGCCACAAACAGAAGGGTGATTTAAAGACATGCCTGAGCTCAGTAAGCGGTATATGTGCCTAGCATTCACAAAGCCCCAGGTGCTGTATATATAGACAGGGTGTGGTGGGACAGGCTTCAAATCTCAGCACCCAGGAGTTACAATAGGAAAGACCAGAAGCTCAGCATCATCCTCAGCTACAGCTACAGTTGAAAGCCAGCCTGGTCTTCATAAGACTGAGTCTGAAAAGAAGAGGGGAGGGGAGGGGAACAGAGGAGCCAGGAAGATGGCTCCATTGGCAAAGGCCCTTGCTGCCACACTTGACCACCTGAGTGTAGTCTTGGAGACCCATATAATAGAAGGAAAGAAAACAATTGCTGCAAGTTACCATCACATACACAAATAAATAAATTTAATAAAGAAAAATTCAAGCACAAAATTCATTAAGTCAATCTCTATTTGCCAATATTGCCTATTTAAAGCATGAAAGGCCAGGCCTGTTAGCAAAGGCTTGTGATCCCCAGTTTCAAGGCCTGCCTGGGCTGCAGAGTAACTTTAAACCAGCCTAAGTGACTTGGAGGGACCCTGTCCCTAAATTTTTTAAGAAGATGGTTGGAATATAGCTAAGTGACAGACTTGACTTCTTAGTATCTGCAAGGTTCAACCCCTGATATTGGTGGGATATGAGAGAGAGAATGAAGTCATAGCTCTGTGGTAGAGAGTGCTTGTGTAGCTGTGTGAGGTTCTAGGCTGAATCCCCAGCATCAAACACACACACACACACACACACACACACACACACACACACACACACACACATATATACATGGGGGAGGGAGCCGACAGAGAAGAAGAGACATTTGTGAAACATTAAATGTCCATTAAGGAAAGAACAAACACTGGCTGTTTCTAACAGTGGCCTTGATTTTGATTTTTAATTGTGTTTTGTTGCTGTCTCTCCATAATTCCCGACCACCCCATCCAGCTGAGGACTGAACCGGGTAGGACCTTGCCCTTGCTAACTAAGCAAGTGCCCTAGCACTGAACTAAATCCCAACCCCCAAGCATTCCAACAGGAAAAACATGGATAAAAGAAATTCTCATAAGAGAAATCCACATCCCTCCCAGAAACAGCTAATCTCACCTGAGTCATAAAAAATATGTAAACAAAACCACAAGAAAGCCCTTCATCCCAAAGTACAGGGTCTGACAGTCCCCTGAGTTGGTGGCATACCTGTGGGTACAGGTATCAGTTTGAACAACCACTTTGAAGAATACTTCTAGAATCATGGAAGATTTCCAAATTCTATAAAACAGCAATACTGCTCCTTTTAGGAGATCCTAAGAGATCCTTAAATGAGAACATCGAGAGACATTCTCCAACTTTAATGTGCACTGGAAAATGGACAATTAAGTTGTGGTCTCCTGAAATAGTGTGCAGTGGGAATCAGTTGGCTCTGAAAAGCTATCAACATAAAAACTCATAGAAATGTACTGAGAAAAGGATGCAAGTTTCGGAGAAAAAAAAAAAAAAAAAAAAAAACCTCATACAGTAAAGACTTCCAAAACATTGCATCAGAAAGATAAACACCAAAAATGAAAAGAAAAAAGTGTTGGAGGGCTGGAGAGATGGCTCAGAGGTTAACAGCACCACGGACTGTCCTTCCAAAGGTCCTGAGTTCATTTCCCAGCATCTACATGGTGGCTCATGACCATCTATAATGAGATCTGGTAACTTCTTCTGTAAACTGTATACATAATAAATAAATCTTGAAAAAAAAAAAGTGTCGGAGAAGTGGCTCAGAGGTTAAGATCACTGTCTATTTTTCCAGAGGTCCTGAGTTCAATTCCCAGCAACAACATGGTGGCTCACAACCATCTACAGTGAGATCTGGTGCCCTCTTCTGGCCTACAAGCAGAACACTACACATAATAAATGAATTTAATAAATAAATAAACAAACAAATAAACACCAAATTCAGGATCCAAGCATCTTGGGGAAAGATGATCTGTTAGAGGAACATTTAGGGTTGACAATGTGACTTTTCAAGATATTTTTTATTTTTAAAAGATTTATTTATTTATTTATTTATTTATGTGCATGTATGTCTGTGTGTTTGTGCACACATATGTGGGTACCTTCACACTTAAGCAGCAAGAGGGTGTCAGATCCCCTAGAGCTGGGGTACAGGAGGTTGTAAGCCACCCTTTCTGGTTTCTAAGCCTCTAGGAGAGCAGCAGCATTCATAAATGTTGAGACATCTTGCCAGCCTCCTGTTTTCATTCTTTAGTCTTCTGTGTGTCTTAAATAATGCAGAATAACATGTGTGCAAGCTAGACACCGTGATGTGTGACTATCTCACCCATTTGGAAGGCAGAGTCAGGCGGGTCTCACTCTTGCTTGAATGCAGGAGCTCAGAGTCCCTAGTCAGCAGCACAGTATCCTTCCCATCTCATAAAAAAATAAGCTGGGGTGATCAGGTGGTGGTGGTGCAACGCCTTTAGTTCCAGGACTCAGGAGGCAGAAGCACTCAGGATCTCTGAGAGTTCAAGGCCAGCCTGGTCTACACAGAGAGAGAGTTCCAGTACAGCCAGAGCTATGCAGAGAAATTCTAGGGGCCGGAGAGATGGCTCAGGGGTTAAGAGCACTGACAGTTCTTCCAGAGGTCCTGAGTTCAGTTCCCAGCACCCACATGGTGGCTCACAACCATCTATAATGACATCTGATACCTTCTTCTGTATATTGTATACATAATAAATATTTTTTTTTAAAAAAGTTAATTTACATGAACTTTTCCCAATTTCTTTGCTATTTTTCTCCCATGTGTATTGGTGCATGTAAATATTGCAGATCATTTTAGCTTTTTACTTGTAATAATCTAATTGCTAAAGGCATGAATTTTTCCTGCAGAGGCAGTAAGGAGAAGGTAAGGATCAAATCCAGGACCTCAAACCCACCAGGCAAGGACTCTCCAATTAGCTCCATCCTTAACCCAGACATAAGCTCTTTTCATCCAAAAACTTATCTTGGGGGATGCCTCAGCAGTTAGGAACAATGGCTGCTCTTCCAGAGGACCCAGGTTCAATTCCCAGAACACCCAGATGGCAGCTCACAGCTGTCTATAACTCTAGTTCCAAGAGATCTGGCAACCTCACACAGACATACATGCAGGCAAAACACCAATACACATTACATAAGAGTAAAGAAATTATTTTTTTTTGAAAAAGAACTTTTTGTTGTTTTTGTTGTGTTTTGTAAGATAGGGTTTCTCTATGTAACTGTTCCGGTGTCCTGAAACTCTCTCTGTAGACCAGAGTGTCCTTGAACTCAGAGAGATTCATCTGCCTCTTTAATCCTGATAAGATTAAAGGTATGCACCACCACCACCCACCCACCCCAGCTAAGAAGTTCATTTTTTAGTAAAATTTATTCAAACAGGAAATGGGGTCCCAACATGCATTCACAGAGTGGGCCAACCAGGGTGGTTCCAGGGCTCCCGGGCTGTCTGGCCGGATGTTCATCCTACTGAGCTGAGGATGGCCGCCTGCCCGCTGTTGCTGACCCTGCTTGGCTGGTTCAGGGTCCACCTCACTGCAGCCTAGGAGACCAAACCTTTGGCATTACAGCCAGAGAGACACTTGGCTCACACCATGGGCACAATAAGGATCTGTGAAAGCTTTCTTGAGCTCAGGATTCACAGTCAGCAAATTTGTGGCTGAAAGAAAAAGAAGGAAGCTATATTCAGAGCCATGGGCTCTCTGAGTGCTGAATGACCCCAGAAGCCAAGCCCCATTTCTCCAGCTGGCTCCAGGCCAGGAATAGAAGCAAAAATCAGTCATTGTAAACCAGAAGATCCCACCCCACTGAAGCCAGAACTGCACTGCTTGTACCAAATATATTTTGACTACTGCATGAAACTTCCAAGAGTGAAGGCGGATAGGCATGAGGTTCTTTGACAGAATAGCGGAGCCCCTGACAACATTCTCCCTTTTTGTGCACTGGGAGAACCATCTGATGACACCAGCTCTCCTGAACCTTGCAGGACCGGAAGAGTCAAATGAAGAAACAATTAGCTCCACAATGAGGTCCTTAGGAAACAATTCAATAGTTTCCTTCCTCTATAACAGAGGGCATTTCCAGTCCAGACGTCACACTCACAGGACATCTTTGTATCTCTTCCAGAAAGAGAAAGAGGAAATGACAAAAAGAGAGAAATAATAAGAGAGAAAACCCTTTCGGAGTGAGATGGTTTAGAGGTTAAGAGCAGTGGCTGCTCTTCCAGAGGTCCTGAGTTCAATTCCCAGCATCCACATGGTGGCTCACAACCTTCTATAACGAGATCTGGCGCCCTCTTCTGGCCTGCAGGGACACATGCAGACAGAATACAGGATTCATAATAAATATGTATAAATCTTTTTTTTAACTGTTTAATAACATAAATATTTTAACTGCTTAATATTTTTAATTATATAATTTTAAATTATACAATTTCTACCATTTAGTATTTTGTATAAAACCATTTTAAAATATGCAAGATTTCAAATGCAACAAGAAATATCAAAAACTACATGTATGTGCCAAGTTTATAGGCTACGGAGAAGCTTTATCTTAAAAATACCTTCAGGAGAATGAACATCCAACCAGTTCTCTTAGCTTTAAAAAAATATAATTAGAAATATAAAATTTAATAAAATATCAAGACAATAATTGATCAAATACTGATTGATCAATTGCACTTTAATACTTCTCTTAATCATCTGTACATGAGCATACAATAAAGTCTCCAAACAATGGATGTAAAACTGCAGTGCTCTATCTAATCTGATGGGCATGTCTATCCACAGTGAGTTCTATTGGATCATTAAGGAGATAATGTATTTTATAATATAGCCAAGTCTTTTTAATACTTTTGTAGTAATAAATCTTTAAAAAAAGAAAAAGGACCAGGACTGGAGAGATGGCTCAGAGGTTAAAGCACTGACTGCTCTTCCAGAGGACCTGAGTTCAATTCTCAGCAACCACATGGTGGCTCACAACCATCTATGATGACATCTGATGCCTTCTTCTGTATACTGTATACATAATAAGTAAATCTTTTAAAAAAAAGAAAGAAAGAAAGAAAGAAAGAGACCGAGGTACCGTCCAGTTGCGGTTAAAGAGGGTGGCTGAACTGCAGAGGCTGTGGCTGAAGAGGAGGCTGAGGGCTGGAGAGGCAACTCGTCTGCCCTGGTCCTGCCGGAGGACCCTGTTTGGTTCTCAGCACCCACAGCGCAGTTCACAATCACTTCTAAGGGTCTGGAAACCTCTCTAGTCTTCTTTGGCATCAGAGATTCGCATGGTACACAGACATACATGCAGGCAAAACACCCACAACTATAAAAATTAATCTTTTTTAAAAACAATTAAAGAAATAGAAGCTGCTAATGGATGATAAGCCAGTGTGGAAGGAGAGGACACTTGTGTCCCGCCTGGCTATGTTATCTATGATGGAAATATCTGAAATGATGCAGTAACCATGTCATTTAAAGCCTCAATCTCCAGATGAGGTCACTCTGGTTCAGAAAAATGACTTGGCAGATTGCAGCCCTGCTAGCCTCCTGGCCTACGTCCAAGGACACAGGCAGGACCTCTCAGCCTTGCCATCCTGGGTGTTCCCCAGCCTCTCCTTTCTCTCTCTCTCTCTCTCTCTCTCTCTCTCTCTCTCTCTCTCTCTCTTTCTCTCTCTATCCTGATATGCACAGCACATCCTCATCCTATGGCATCTTTCTTCTATGCAGATTCTCTTCCCTGGCTTCCAGGGCCCTGAGTATTTCTGTTTAAGCCCAGTGTCCAGAAGAACACCATCTAAAGCGTGCCTGGCGTCCCCTGCTCCACACCCCATCTGTAGGAGTCATCCCTTTCTCTCCTACCAACAATCAATATCACCTACAGCGTCACTCCCTCCCCAAATACACAGCCATTCAATCACCTTAATTCTTTCTTCTAAACAGCCCCTGCCACTCATTGTTGGTTCTTTTTCTCCTAACATCCCAGTACAGAGACCTCCCTACACACTCCCCAGGGGGCTTCCATTCATCCTACACATTGCTGTGAGGTTGCTGGTTCTCAGAAATACTGCTAACCTGAATTTCCATTTGGCTGGGGATAAGGTGGGGGTATTGCTACCTCTGCCTTCATAGGATCAGAGTTCATGCTGAGCACTTTTGAGTGGTCACCCCACAGAGTTCCAGTCCTCAGTCTTCACGTCCTAATTCCTCAATGTGACAAAAAAAAAAAAAAAAGATCGCCCATTCTACTTATCCCCCATCATGCAACAAGCCTGCCCCCGCTGTGGCACCCCATCATCCAACAGGCTGCCTCCCTCCAGGATTCTGCTCATGCCCACCTGCAGTCAAGGCCTCCGGAGGCACCCTCCTCCCAAAGCCTGCTGGACTCATTATCCAAACTATTCATCCCCAGGTAATTATGTACTGCCAATGATTCTCTTCCGTTTAGCCTGGAACGGGCATTGAAACTGCCTGTGCTGCCTGATTCAGCTCCTGCGTCTGTCTGCATACCTCATCACAAATATTATAAAAGCCCTTGTCCAAACTGTGGCCGTTTCTCCCCACAGAAGATGGGAGGTAGACAGCAAATGCTGGATATACAAGAAGATGGGTTTCTCTTCCCACATACACGGGCCTCAAAGCAGCCAATGCTGAGGACAATTAGCGTTAGCACTGCTTTATCAGTAAGCACCTGCTTTATAACCTCGGCTTCCAGAATTCTCCCACGGGCCAGTTTCCTCATAGCCTCTCTCAGCTCAGGGTCCAAAACAGGCACCCCCACGCTTCAGCCAATTGCTCTGGGACACTGCTTGTCCACGGAAGCTGCTGACCCACCTCTGGAAGGCTGCCCTAATCCTTTGAGCCTTTCTGACTTGGTGATAATGTTTCCTTGCCTTATTCTGGCCCTCAGCAAAGGAAATATGCTTATATGGAGGAAGGGCCAAGCATAAACCCTGAAATGTGACAGGTCCCTAAAATGAAGCTGCTCTCGCCCAGTTTGCCTGCGGTCAAAGGCACCCAGGGGAGCCCCTGCCCTTGAGAGAGAAAGAAGATACTGCACCTTTAAGTCTTCAGCCAGTTCAGAAAAACAAGCTGTGATTTATATAAGCGGGAAAATCATGTGATTTCCAGGAACACTGCCTCCTCCCCGCCCCCGCCCCGTCGCCTGTGAGCCCTTCCCAGAGGGCTGGGGCGCGGCTGCTGGGCTCGGGGTACAGGCAGGGCGCTGGGAGACTTCTCCGATGGTGGGGGGAGAGCTGGCTGGGGGAAAGGGGTGGTGGTAGCCCCTGGTGCACCAGGGAGTTTGGTTCCCAGACAGCCTCGGGGCGGTTATGATTTGGGAGTGCAGATCCCAGGCACTGTCCTGGCCACTGAGGTCGCAGGAAGCCACCCAGGTCCTTCCCTGTCCCCACCCCACCCCTGCCCCACCCCCAGCCCGAGCCAACTCGGCCTGCCCCCCTCAGGCCAAAGTGTGGTTTGAGACACTAGGCTGTTTCCAACTTCTCCCAGAAAAAGGAAAACCAGGGCCTCACACACTGGCTTCTTGTGTCCCAAAACACCCAGCAGGAGAGGAGAGCATTTTGGGAAATAATCTGGTTGGGAAAGAGCATGACACTAAAAGTCAGCCATTCTCACTCCCAAAGCAGTGTACAGGCCTCCAGCTTTCTGGGCGAAAACAAACTCCTGACAGACAGAACCAAGAAAGATCTGTGGTCATGAGAACCAGCAGAGATGTTTTCAATCTTAAAGAAAAAAAAAAAAAAAAAAAAGGTGGTGTCTCGGTGTGGAGCCCACACCCATGCTTCAGGAGCTAGGGAAAGGATCACTCCTCGGGTGGAAAGGGGTAGGCAAGGCCACACTGGCTGGTGACATAGAGCAAACACACTCTTTCAAAACCAAACCCAAGAGAAGTGGAGGGGGCTTTCTCAGGAAAGAAGAGCAGGAGAGATGGGGTCTCCCAGCACCTCATCCTTCTCAGAAACCACAAAGATGGATCCCGAAAGACCCCAGAAAGATAGTCATGGTCTTCACAAAATAACCAAGGCCAGACAGGTACATCAGCCTCTCTGAGACAAGATCGAGATCAGTGGTTTGTAATGTGACCCTTTAACACAGTTCCTCATGGTGTGCTGACTCCCAACCATAAAATTAATTTCATTGCTACTTCATAACTGTAATTTTGCTACTTATAAATCGTAATGTAAAATCTGTGTTTTTCCATGGTCTTTGGCGACCCCTGTGAAAGGATCACTTGGCACACCACCCCCAGGTCTCCCCACAGCTTGAGAAACCACGAATCTAGATTCTATTTAATTTCCCATTTCAGGGGATAGATGAGGTATAGGATGGGTGTCACCTTCTGCAGGAAAAACTTGGTACTAGTGAAATAGCTGGTAACATATCAATGGACCATGACCTTAGACTCCAGCCTAGGTCAGCCAAGACAGCCCTAAGGAGCTATGGTCCAGCTGGGCCATTTTCTGAGCAGTCCTCCCCCGCTGTGTCCCATGAAGGATTCTTCTTCATGCTCAGCTCAGGGAGTCACCCAGGAGTTCCGACACACCACAGAGAACAGATCCATCCTGGAGAGCAAATGTTTTCGGTTATTCTTCGAACCCAAAAAAAACCACTGTAGGTTAACAGTATTTTAGATGATTCTAGAGGCTCACACTGTGTTCACATACTAACACCATTCATCCAGTTACTGAGTTATTTAGTGTGTGCTTGGCACAGAGCTGGGTAGTAGGGGGTGCAATGTAAGGACAGCCGCTCCCTGAGTCTGGATCTTGCCTCACAGGAAAAGGCAAAGAAAGGCGTTTCTGTCCTCTGCTGGCATGCCTGTCACCTCCCAGTGCACCCCCGGCAGGTGCTGCCCCCACCCTACTGTGTATGGCTCATGAATTCTTGCCAAAAGCGTCTTCTAGAAGTCCCTAACTCTCTAGGGCTTGGGAGGTGGCTATAAGTAACATAAAGATATGTCCAAAAAGTGAGATCAAAGTTGGCAGCCTCCCAAGACACTCCCCCAAACGACAAAGCCAGTGAATTATAATTTAGTTCAGGCTCCACTTGGATCTGCAGCTCCTGCTCTCTACCCAAACTTGCCCCTTCTCCCCACCCCCCTCCTACCCTCCTTGGAATGCCCATTCAGCTTCCGGGGCTCAACCAAGGCTTTGCCAAGCTCAGAGCCCTTCTTAGGGAAACAGGTGCCTCACCTAAAGAATACAGCGCATCTGTAGGGTGTGAGTCTCCCCTTGGCACTCCATAGACAGCTCCTGGATTGCCTGGTCTCTTCTCTTGCTCTAAGGACCACTCACTGAAGGTATTCCACCATCCATCGTTAACTGTTCCTGCACCTGCCAGACATAGTCTCGGTGTTCTTCAAAGATTTCTCATATCCAAACATGTCTCCCATTTCAAGCTTTTCTCCACCTCATCACAGGCACACAGCCTGATGATGTTCAGAGGAAGACCCGGCTGTGAGCCTGCAGCCAACCAAGGTTTAAATGAACAAACAAATTAAAGCCCTGAACTGACAACACCCTGCAATCGACCAACTCTGTTACCTTTAAAAGAAGCCTCTGAGGCTTTTTTTTTTTTTTTTAATGCACCATGGAGGTTGATGATGAATGAGCAAAATGGGGCCTCAGCAGAAACAGGCAGCCTGGGTCCTGCCAAACCCAACTGTTTTAAATCAGACTGTGAGTAAAATGGGGGTCTTGTACTAACTGGTCTCCAGGGTCCTCCAAGCAGCAATGCTGAGACCCTGTATTTCCCCTAAACAACTTTTGAGAAAGCAATGATGCTCATAACAGCGTGGAAAATGGATTGGGGCTCAGGCCTGGGGCATAGCTGAAGTTAAGAACGCCTTTCACAGGCCTGCTTCCCTGAAAGGGCCCCAGCTCTTTCCCAAGCTGCCTCTGAGTATACAACTCCCCCAGAGCAGAGAGGCCCAGGAGAGGGGAAAGCTGGCCCAGGCCCCGGTACAGGCTTTCCTCTGACTCTGTAGAGACATTCCTCCCTCCCAGCTGGTGTGGACCTTCCAAACAGCACACCCTTCAGTCAGCCCAGGCCCCAGCATCCGGAACCTCCAGTTGCAAGTTTTTTTAGTAACAACTAGAACATTTGCCAACCTCCCCAGGTTTCTCTGTCAGGCTCTAACTGATGAACAAAGAGGCAGGGTGTGGGGGCATTTCAACCAGACAAACCCAGAGATTTTGTCCTCTGGGCAAGGCTAGAGAGAAACAGAAGGACAGTCCCTAGCTAGCCTCATTATAGCCTCTCCACCACAGGAGCCAAGCCAATCCAGAGATTTTAGGATGAATCAACAATTCCAGGAAGGGCTCTATCCCACACTTAGCCCAGGTCCTGACCAGGAATCACTAAGTATTCCCAAAAATTCAAGGCACAGTCACTTTCCAAACTAGGCTCCTCCGAGATCTCTGAGTAGGTGTAGCCTGTATACCCCCAACTGGTGGAGGGGTGGACCCACGGAGTTCCTGCTATACCTGGGAAGTCCAAAAAGCATATGGCCCCAATGCAGAAGACCACAGCCCCAGAGCTAAGGTGGGATGTTTTAAATAGTGTTGTTATGAGCAGGATTAAAAGATGCATGCCTTTAATCCAAGCACTCAGAAGGCAAAGGCAAGTAGATCTCTGTGAGTTTGAGACCAAGCCTGGTCTACAGATCAATTCCAGGATGGCCAGTACTGTTACACAGAGAAACTCTGTCTTGAAAAGCAAACAAACAAATAAAAAACATAGTGAGAAAGAGACAGAGAGACAGAAACAGAGAAAGTGTGTTATTCTGAATGTTGAGGGTACTTTCTGGGCTTGACTGGTTCTAGCTTTATCTCTATGTCATAACCAGTACCTTCCTCTGTGTTTATAGAAATTCTGGAGGCAGGGAGATCTGCTGAGGGTCCCCCAAACTGTTCAGTCTATGCTTGCTCCAGACTTTGTCAGAAGGCCTCCAGGGAGAGCCTTTCCAGACCTGGTGAAGGACCCTGGGTTCTAGGGCCTGACCCAGGCATTCAGTTCAGATATTCAGCAGAGCACCTCCCATGAGAACAAGGAACTAAAAGTCTAAAAGTCTTTCCCAGGAAACAGAGTGACCCAGCCCAGATAGCCCAGATCAACTCAGATAGGACATAATAGTCGAACCTGAGATTAAAATACCAGAAGTTCCAAGCAGAATAGCTGTGACCAACACCCGATTGTAAAAGCCTCCTAACCACCTGATTTTAAGGCAACTTTAGGATTATAATATGACCTTTAAAGTGACCAATCATGTATTGCCCCAGTTGCTATGGTGATTTTATGGTTTTTAGCCTTTAAAAGAGATATGAGATTGTTAATCCCTGCTACTCCCTTGCTCCCGAGGCAGGGAGGAAGCCCGCCTGTACAGACGAAATAAATCCTCTTGCTATTTGCACCAACTGGACTGGAGTCTGGGTTCTTGGGGCCCCCCTTCCCGAGAATAATACCCTGAGTCTAGGGTCTATCACCTGTGTGCTCACTAGTAAATGTTTGGAGCCCCATCTTGCAGGAACTCCATCATCTATCTGTCCCCCAACATCACAGGCCCATCTAAAACCTGCCCCATAAACCACCCCAGCATTCTCAGAGGGTTTAGGCCCCCAATGGCCTGTGGCTTGGATTTCCTGCCTTTCTCCTCCTCAGCCTTCATAAGCACCTTTCCCTCAGTGGCTGCCTCTCCCAGCACCACCTAACCAGCCTGGACTCTGCCCTCTTGCTGTATTCTCCAGCCGCCCACAATCTGTACAGCAGCAGACTTTTCTCAAGGTCTGCAGTAACTAAGACAAGGAGAATTTGCTAACAGGCATTACTCTTCTGAAAATGTATCAACTATTCCTTACCTCTAAAACTTCCCTGGGTTCCCCTGAGTCCAATCTTAAGTTTTCTTTTTAAAAATTTTACTATATTAAATGTATAGGTGATTTGCTAGGAACTGGAGATATAGATGATATTCAACCACCATTTGGTTGCTGGGAATCAAATCAGAATCTTCTGGAAGGCAATCAGTGCTCTTAACCTCTGAGCCATCTCTCCATCCCCAACTTCTCCCTCTTTCTCTCTCTTCTCCTTCAGATTCAGAGTGAACTCCAGTTCCTACAGGTTTCTCCTGCAGAACGTTTGCTCAGAGTCCTTGCTGTTCTACAACAGCCATTCCTCGGGGTTTTTCTCATAGCCTACTCCTCAAAAAGAGTCATGTTCTCCCTGAGAGCGGTGGCCTTCTAGACCCCTGGAATGACAAAGCATGGCATTTTAAGTTTTTAATATTTCTGCCTTCTCATCTACCCCACCCCATTCCTTACATCTGGTACTCCTGGAAGCCAAGCAAGCTGCCCCAAACTGCTTCTGATGATCTGTTTTTAAATAAGTGTAAAAAACAAAACAAAACAAAAAAAAAAACAAAATAAAAACTGGACGGTGATGGTGCATGCCTTTTATTCCAGTGAGGCAGAGGCAGGTGAATCTCTGAGTTTGAGCCCAGCCTGGTCTACAGAGTGAGTTCCAGGACAACCATGGCTTACATAGAGAAACCTTGTCTCAAAACAAGCAAACAATTTTTTAAAAAAATTATTCAGGGGGCTGGAGAGATGGCTCAGCGGTTAAGAGCACCATCTGCTCTTCCAGAGGACCCCGGTTCGATTCCCAGCACCCACATGGCAGCTAGCAACTGTCTGTAGTTCCAGTTCCAGGCAAACACCAAGGCAAATAAATAAATAAAAGTTAAAAAAAAATTATTCAGTTGGGGGAGGTTGTGTGCATATGTGCCACATCATATGGGTGGAGCTCAGATGTCAGAGGAACCTTCTGGGTGTCAGTTCTCTTCTGCCATGCTGGGTATAAGAATAGCACCCCGATCTTGAGGCTGGGTGGTAAGCGCCTCACCAACCCTTTGCTTCTTCTTTCCCTCCTCACAGGGAATGAAGCTTCGCTAACCCAATCCTGTTGTAGCTGGGAGTGAGTCAGCATATCAGACACAGAAAGACAGTGAACAACTTCATCAGGGGACGATCTTAGAGTCCTCAAGTCCTGGTGGGTTATAAAGGGGAGAGGGGTTGAGAGTTTCTGGGTGGGGTGAGGAAGGAGATGGGTGGTGATGAGGGTCACATAGCAGCAGCACGCACAAGTGGGTCACTAAAGTTGGAATCTGAAAAGGTAAAGTTTATATTACATATACTTGACTATAATTTAAAAACTGTCCCTGAGCATGACCTCAAAAGGGGCCTGGAGATCATCCGCCAACAAACCCTGTGCAGGTTCCTGAACTAAGAACACCTCACCTGGGGCTGGAGAGATGGCTCAGAGGTTAAGAGCACTGACTGTTCTTCCAGAGGTCCTGAGTTCAATTCCCAGCATCCACATGGTGGCTCACAACCATCTATGATGACATCTGGTACCCTCTTCTGTATACTGTATACATAATAAATAAATAAATTAAAAAACAAAACACCTCACCTGCTCTCAGACCCGGTAGCCTGCCCTAAGGGAAGAAGCATCAGGACAATTGGAGTTACCCTCTCTGTTCCTCAGTGGAGTAGTGTCTGCTGTTGGTTCTTAGATCTGTCATTAAAAGTGGTGATGTGCTATCTCAGTATGCTCATAAGGAAAAGCAGGAAGATAACAGCCAGGCTCCATCAAGATAAGAGGTGAATGTGCTTTGAGAAGTATATGCAAAACTGGTTTTAGCATCTCAAGAAATATCTCAAACCTAAGAAGGAAGCTGCTACCTGAAAATAAGGAGAGAGCCTTATTTTCTGTTTTACATTCAGTTAAAAAAAAAAACAAAAAAACTTCAATGGTACCCTTCCACCATGATCCTAACAAAATCAGAAGGGCGCCCTCTACTGGCCCATACCAGAAAAATCCTCATTTGGCCAAGACACTTATTTCTTCCTGATGGACAGTGTTTTGGTGTTTCTAAAATATGTTTGATGATGATGAGTGTTTTGCCTGTTTATGAATACGTGTAACATGCATGTGCCTGTTGCCTGTGGAAGTCAGAGGAGTTGTGAGCCATCATGTGGATGCTGAGAACTGAACCTGAGTCCTCTGAAAATGCACCAAGTGTTCTTAACCACTGAACCATCTCTCCAGCCCCACAACTGACTTTGATTCTGAGCCAGTGTCCAGCTTTGCCAACTAGTTGTCCATGGTACCGTTCTGATCAGGCATTGAAAGAGTTCTCAGACGAAGTATGTAATAAGTTTCTGGCTTGGACTAGCCCCAAGATCTGAACCCAAAGTTCCAAGGAAACACACAAACGCTTATATTAATTTTATGCTGATTGACCTATGGCTCAGACATATTGCATGCTAACTCTCAATTCTTTTTTTATTTTTAAATATTTATTTATTATGTATACATTATACAGAAGAGGGCACCAGATGTCATCATAGATGGTTATGACCCACCATGTGGTTGCTGGGAATTGAACTCAGGACCTCTGTAAGAGCAGATAGTGCTCTTAACCTTTGAGCCCCGCTAACTCTTAATTCTTAAGTTAACCCATGATTCTTATCTTGTTTAGCCATGCAGCTTGGTACCTTTTCTGAGAGCAGCATTTCAACTTCTTTCCTCTGCTGGCATCTCCTATGGTGTCTCTCTGGCATCTCTCTGGTATCTCTCTGTTCCCAGAGTTTTTTTTTTTTTTTTAGTCTGATAGCCCCACTCACACTTCCTGTCTGCCTTCAACCAATCAGTGTTCTCATTAAATCAGTAGGCAGGACAATTATGTACAATAGAACAGAACACAATTTCACTACAGCTGGGGGTAGAGTATGACAATAATAGGTCAAGAGGAATTGTGCCTCAAGAACTTGTGTTCAGAAAATGACACCTTCTGATGATGCCCAGAGTATACTAACATGCTGTCAGCAAACGAGTGTGTGTTGGGGAGGGGGCAGCACATCAAGTGGCTAGACTGTAAATGTCATGAAAAAGTAGTCCAAAGGTAGTTTCTGTTGGTAATGCTGGCTGCCCTTCTGTCTGCCTGCCCACCAGCTGGGTTTACTGACCTAGCTATTTCCACAGGATGTGGGAGGCAGCTTTTCTTTTCAATAAAAATTTGTCTTTCCTTCAGAGCCAAGAAACAAGTTCAGATCACCACGACCCAGGGGAATGTCCAAACATCATTTCTCTCCTCAGATATTTCTGTATCACCAATGACCTCTCAGAGAGAACGGTCAATTTGGAGCCTTCTGGGGAAAGCTTTCTGGGCCTCCTGGTTTCAGCAAATAATACTCAGGACTTGTCCTGCACCTTACAGAGCCCAAACTCCATGCAGACAGAGGTCATCTGGTTGAGGCTTTGTACTGACTTCACCAATAATTACGTTATACTTGTCCACACCCATTCCACATTACCTCCTTCAGAGTCACCCACTCATCCAGGCTGTGCCGAGGAGCAGAAACCCAGCAGGGGATCTGGGGACACATCATGAGCCAAAGACTTGGACCACACACAATTTCGGGTCCCTGCTTTGTCCAGTCTAGCTTTCCACAGAACTGCCTAGGTCTCCTAGGCCTCCATTCACAGCAACTTGGGAACATCTACAGACCACCACATCCCAGATTCAAAGACAATTCCCCCAAAAAGAAGAGGTTTGTTGTGGGGCTCTGAGAACAACACTGTAATTCCAAAATGCCCTTCTTGCCCATTTTATAGGATTTTCACTTTTTTCAGCAAACAGGCAGTGCAGATCAAAAGGATTTTGAACCCAGGGGCACCTGATGGAATAAAACGTTACTGTAAATGGGAGTCTCACAACAGCCTCCTCATCCTCTGTCAGGGGTGGCCTGTGTAAGGACAAGCCAGTGCTCACCCAACTTCATCACATTGGGAGCCAGGCAGAAGGCAGAGCACAAGTCAGAAGTATAAGGACCCTAGAGCCTGTGAAAGGGGTGGAGGAATTCCAGAGCCCTCTGTTCCTGAAAGGGCTGGACATGTGTCCTCAGGAGAAGCCACAAAGGGTCCACAGCAAGATCCCAGCAGCCTGGAATGTGGGTGCAGCCACCTCCACCCAGGCACCTCTCGCCCCAGTTACCCTCTCTGTTCCTCAGTGGAGTCACGGTGTCCCCTCAGAGGCCCTGGGGGATGGGGAGACTGGTGGAGAGCCACCCTGCCTTCTCACAGGGAGCTTTGAAGAACTGTAATTCCAGCCTCTGCCCTCACAAAGGCCCCCTCTGTCTCAGCCTCTCTGAAGAACAGGCCCCCACAAAGCTCCCCCACTCTTCAGCCCCCACCCCCACACATGTGCTTCCTACAGAAACAGGTTCTAAGCGGAGCTAATGTCAGATACTGTCTTCCAACAGCAAGCTGGAACAAAGGCTGCTCATGACTAAATGTGCTGGGGTGCCTGTCAGGGCTTAGGCGAACTGTAATTATAGGGAGAGGCAAGCCATGCTCAGCCGCCACACCTGGCCATACAGTAAACAGTACTTCTTCCTGTCGAGAAGGGGGAGCCGAGAGACGGGGAGGCGGCGACAAACCACAATTTGAATCATTTGGGGAGAAACTATAAATATAATAATGAGTCATTTGTAAAATATAATTTCATCCAAAAGCCGGGGGGGGGGGGCAGGAAAGAAGCCCCTGTGCTATTTCAGGCTAAATTGTTCAAGGGTGTTCTGCCAGAACCTAGGGAGGGGACCCAGATGCCCACCAAAAGCTAGGCTGGGACTCACATATGGGCGTCCTTAAATTCGCCCCTTGCCAGGGTGCTGCTAGGGACCATGCCTAAGCACAGTCTGGAAGGCTGGCACTGCAGAATGCCCAGTCGATAAGGATTGTGGGCAGGCTAGCCTGGCATCCAGATCATGAAGCAGGACACTGGTCTAGGACAGGCATGAGGTTGTTTCTGGCTAATTTTCTCCCAGCCTTGGTGCCCTAATAGCTTTTCCTGTACAAAGTGATTTTTAAAAAAGGAAAAAAAAAGCTAGTGTGGCCCAGGGTCCCTTCCTGACTTGTAGGGAGCTCCATCCCAGCCTTGGGTCCCAGTTGCTGAGGGCAGTGCATATTAAAATTCTTCTCAAGGCAAGAGATAGAATTGGCAGGTCACCAGTGTCATGCCAGTTGAGGGACCGGCTGCTTTTTGCAGACACCCCACTTTGGCTCCAAGCATCCACATCATGTGGCTCACAGCCACCAGCTAGCTCCAGGGACTCTGACACTCGTGACATCAGTGAACACTTGCACTCATGTGTGTACACCCACACACAGGCACACACACCTACATATAATTTAAAATGATAAAAAAAAAAAATAAAGTTTTGAAGGCTGTTAACATCATCAGGAGGTGGTGGCGCATGTCTTTAATCCCAGGCAGGGCTATTCGAGGCCTGCCTAGTCTACAAAGCTAGTTACATTTCCATAGACAGCAAGGGACCTGTCAGTCAAGCAGGTGATGTGGGAGGTCTTTCTGTATGCTGTGAATATCATTGGTTAATAAAGGGACTGTTTTGACCTATGGCAGGGCATCTTAGAAGCAGGCAGGAAATCTGAGCAAGATAAAGGGGAAGGAGGGTGGAGACAGGAGAGACAAGATCCAGCCACCAAACGAGCAATATGCAAAGAAATTCAGGTAAGCCATGAGCCACGTGGCAAGACAGATTAATGGAAATGAGTTAAGATGTGAGAGCTAGCTAACAATATGCCTGAGCCATAGGCCAAGCAGCATGTAATTAATATAAGCATCTGAGTCATTTGGTGGGGGGGCGGGGCTAAGTAGCAGTGGGTGGTTTTGGACCATGGTTGGGGTGGGGGGGCTGGGCCAGAAACTCATACTACAATGAGCCATTTCCTTAAGCTGTAGTCCTGACCACAAAAGCTATTTCAGAAGTCTCAGTGCTGATCACAGAGACTTATATCTAGTCCCAGAGACTAGGGAGACTTAACCAGGAACTCAGGCAGCCATCATGGCCATAGGGGGCAGATCTTGCTTAGGGAAACTTTACTTTGCCCATGGTTTCAAATGACAAGGCCAACATCGCAGCTGCACCCACTCGGATGACCCCACCCATGGCCATCCTAGACCTCCTCATAACAATCCTCAGTCTAGACAGGAAGGAACGATCGACCTCTCTGCCCCCATGGCAGCCAGTGCATTCATGATATGACTCCTCTAAACAGAGCACCTCTCACTGGCCTCCCTGACTCATCAATGTCTTTATCATGAGACTGTGGTCTGGGCTGAAATGGTCACCCCAAAAGAAGACAAACCCCCAAACTACCAGCCACAGGCTCACATCTAGCAGCAGCTAGACAAGACTAAAGGATTTCCAAGAATGGCTAGATGCAAACAGTATCCTGAGGGAGTAGTTATTCCACCAGATATTTAGGAGACCAAACCAATCACTATTTCACATCACTAGCCATACCTGGTGAAGCTGCAGCCTGTGTTCCTATACCCTGCAGTGGGCCTCCTGCTTTCTTGGAGTGGGCTAGCTTTATTTGCCCCCAAGAAATATTTATTGTTATTAAATATCTATCAGTGTTCATGCTTTCTAAAATGCCCCAAAGTCTTTTAAAAAAGATTTTGCTCTTATTATTTTTAATTACTTACATGTGTGTGGGGCTGCATGCAGGTATGTGCACATGAATGTAGCTACCTAAGGAGGGAAGTCAGGAGATCCCCCCGGAGCTGAAGTTAGTTATAAGAGCTTGTGAGCCACCCACTGTGGGTGCTGGGAACCAAACTCTGGTGCCCTGCCACAGCAGGAAATGATCTTAACCACTGTGAACTGTAGCTGGAAGTTTCTGTCCTGCCACAACCCCCAAATACCCAGCAGCTGCATCCCAAATAATTAACTTAGAGGCTTGATATTACTTATAAATGCTCAGCCAGTAGCTCAAGCCTTTACTAACCAGCTCTTACACTTAAATTAACCCATAATTCTTATCTCTGTTTAGCCACATGGCTTGGTGCCCTTTCCAGTCTAGTGTTCTCATCATCTCAATGGCATCTCCTCTGCCTTTCCTCTTTCCAGAATTCTCCTAGTCTAGTCACCCCATCTCTACTCTCTGACTGGCTACTGGCCAGTAGCATTTTATTAAACCAATACAAGTGACAAATCTTTATAGTGTATGAGAGTATTATCCCACAGCAGTGAGCTATTTTTCAAGACCCAAATTTCCCCATTTTCAGTAGGCCATTGCAAGGGTTTGGTGTGTGTAACTGTGAGACTGTGTGTGTGTGTGTGTGTGTGTGTGTGTGTGTGTGTGTGTGTGTGTGTGTGATGTTGGGGTATGTGTGTCAGGAAAGGACATGAGCTATCTGTCATTCTCTGTCTTATTTAACTGAGACAGGGCCTCTCACCAAACATAGAGCTATGCTGGAAGCTAGCAACCTCTGGCACCCTTCCTGCATCTGATACATACTTACACACACACAGTTGCTGGGGTTACAGGTGAGCACAGTCATACCTGGCTTTTGTGTGTGTGTGTGTGTGTGTGTGTGTGTGTGTGTGTGTGTGTGTGTGTGTGTGTGAGTGTTAGAGATTTGAACTCAGGTCCTTATGTTTCTGCAGTAAGTCACTGAATCATCTCTCCAGTCCAGCATTTGTATTTTTTTGAGGCAGGGTCTCCTCAACTCTAGAAGACATTGAGTCCCCAATCCTCCTGCCTCTACCTCCCAAGTGCTGGAATTACTTGAGTATGCCACCACATCCGCCTTAGTATTTGTGTTTGAATTAAGAATCTAAACAAGATACATATATCATGACATAGAAGAAAAGACATAGCTGCAGTTTCTCTCCTCCACCCCTCCAAAAAAAAAAAAAAAAAATCTCCCTCTCTCAGGTGGCTCATGCCCATAATATCTTGGCACTCTGGTACTGAAGCAGGAGAATTAGGGATTATCGTGAGTTCCAGACCAGCCAGGGATATAAAGTGAGACCCTGCCAAAAAGAAAGAAAAAAAAGCATCTCCAAATCCTGTTCTTTTCCTCTCCCTTGCTCCCTCTCTCCATTTCTCCATGCACTGTATTGAGGGAAAATAATGCAGTTATTTATGAGTTCCTGAGATCTGAAAGTTTCGAAGACACAGCTGCCATCGAATGAGCGTCTCTGTTCCTTTTGAATCCTGTAGATTGACAGTCATATCTAGAGCCAGATTCCAACTTTTTTTCACATTTTATTTGTTTTGTGTTCATGTGTGTGCCAGTGACAGGCAGAGGACAGTCCTGAGAAGTTGATTCTGTCCTTCCATCGTGTGGGCCATGAGGACAGAACTCATGTGACCAGTCTCTTCAGCGAGTGTTTTTGACCTGCTGGACCATCTTGCCAGCCCCCTTACTGAATAGTAAGATTCAGTCTTACTATTGGTGTGCCCTTATGCTCTTTATTTCTTAATATATATTTCTTAATATAATATGGTGTGTGGTTAAACCTATTTAACATCAGGTAAGTGGTATCATCTTTTCTCTTTTTTGTCATATCAGCTATTGTTAGTCATTGTCTACCCTGATCTATTATGGTAGTCTATCATCTCTTCTTCATTTATTAGATGGAATTCTCATAAATGTACTCTTTATTACTGTCTAATTTCTAGTGTTAGGATTGAATGCAGAGAGCCTCAAGCATGCTAAGCACACAAGCATTCTACCACTAGCCTATATCTCTAACCCTTTTCATTTCTTTTTATTTTGACATAGGACTTGCTAAGGCTGGTGTGGGACTCACTCTATAACCCAGGCAGCCTTCCTGCCACAGCCTCCTGAGTAGCTGAGATTACAGGTCTGAGCCACCAAGTGCCCAGGACCCAGGCTTTATCAAGGCATGACTGTCCTTCCAGAAGACCCCTCAGCACTGCTGATAGCCCAGGTTTGCTGGCAACAAATTCCTTCACATTTCGAGTGTCTGGAAAAGATTTGCTCTGGTTCTGATATTTTTTCATCTCTTAAGATCAGGGTCTCCGGGGCTGGAGAGATGGCTCAGCGGTTAAGAGCACCGTCTGCTCTTCCAGAGGACCCGGGTTCAATTCCCAGCACCCACATGGCAGCTAACAACTGTCTGTAGTTCCAGTTCCAGGCAAACATCAAGGCAAATAAATAAATAAATAAAAGTGTTTTAAAATTAAAAAAAAAAAAAAAAAGATCAGGGTCTCCTTAGATCATCTTGTGCTGGCCTTGACTGTACAATTTTCCTGCCTCAGCCTTACAAATGCTGAGATTACAGGAACATGCCATCCTGCCAGGCCTGAAATTTCTTCTCCTTCTCCTTCTGTGTGTATTGAATATACAACTCTAGTGCAGAAGATTTTTCTTTTTTCTTTTGGTCCTTGAAGCACATTGTTCCGCTGTCTTCTGGATCAGTTTTTGTTATCTCAGAAAACAAATTCCTATTAACCCTAAGGGGTCCTTCTTCCTCTGACTGCTTTTTATTATTATTTTAAGAGGAAAAGTCTCTAACACATAACACATAGTCTTTCTGTCTCTGTCTCTCTCTGACCTTGATTTGAACTTCTGATCATTTTGCCTACATTCCTTACCTCTGCTTCTCAAGTTCTGGAGTTTCAGGCCTGTGCTACCATTCCCAGTTTATCAGGGGGTCTTACCTTCCCTGACTGTCTGTCTGGTTTTCCAGCATGTAGGCCCACACCTATGGCCTTGTCCATGCTGAACAAGCCCTCTCCCACTGAGCTACAGCCCCAGCCTGACATTCCATTTTGGGAAGTCTCTATGGCTACAGCTTCAAGTCCATTTCTATATCTTCCTGCAGTATATAATCTGCTATTTATCTCATCCAGTGTATTTAGTTACTTTCCCATTATTTTTTTCATATCTAGAAGCTTGATTGAGATCCTTCCTATTTTTTTATGCATTTATTTAATGTGCTTAACACATTTTCTTCTTGAGCATATATAATAACTACTTTTAATGTCTTTGCCTATTAATATCTTTTTTCTAGTCTCTAAGTCATTTATGGAAGTTTTTATTGACTGATTTCTTATTGTGGGTCACATTTTTCCCAGCTATTATATAACTAATATTTTTTTTTGTTTTTTGAGACAGATTTTCTCTGTGTGGCTCTAGCTGTACTGGAACTCACTCTGCAGACCAGGCTGGCCTCAAACTTATAAGGATGCCGGCTTCTGCCTCCCAAGTGCTGGGATTAAAGGTGTGCACCACCATGTCCCACTCTCTTTAAATTTTTATTTGTAGGGGTGCTTGACTGAATGTGTTTGTGCATCACATGTATGCCTGGTGCCCACGGAGACCAGAAGAGATCATTGGCTCCCCTGGAACCAGAGTAACAGAAGGGTCTGAGCCAATATGTGGGTGCTGGGCATTGACCTAGGTCCTCTGAAAGAGCAGCAAGTGTCTTAACCGCTGAGCCACTTGAGGTCCAAGGCTGATGAGCTGCTCTTCCTTTTCTTTTTCCTTGCGAAGTGGCATGTCTGAACGTCATTTCCAGACTCCTCCACCAGAAAGAGAGAGATGGAAGGGCAGGCAGACAAGTCACTTCCATCAGGAGGTGTGGTCTTGTTGAAGGAACTGTGGGGGTGGGCTTTGAGGTCTCTTTTGCTTCAGCTTTGCTCAGTGTCGAAGTCCATTTCCTGTTGCCTTCTCATCAAGATGTAGCCATCACCACCCTGTCTGCCTGCACACTACTATGCTCCTTGCCATGATGAGAATGGATTGAACCTCTGAAACTGTAAACAAGTCACCCCAATTAAATGTTTTCCTTTATAAGAGTTGTTGTGGTCATGGTGTCTCTTTGCAGCAATAGAAACACTAAGATAGACTGTGTCTCATGCTATAGCCTAGAGCTAGCTGGAACTCATGGAAATACTCCTTTCTGCTGGGATTGCAGGTATGAACAGTCATGCCCTGCTTATTCTGTACAACTTTTTTAATTGTTTAAGATAGGAAGTAAACGGGGGCTGGAGAGATGGCTCAGCGGTTGAGAGCACCGTCTGCTCTTCCAGAGGACCCGGGTTCAATTCCCAGCACCCACATGGCAGCTAGCAACTGTCTGTAGTTCCAGTTCCAGGCAAACACCAAGGCAAATAAATAAATAAAGTTTTTAAAAAAAAAAAAAAAAAAAAAGATAGGAAGTAAACTCCACTTCTGTGATTCCATCTTGTGTAGAAACAGACGTTGGCTAGGTAACATCTACTTAAATATGTCTGTTCTGGTCGGGATCCTGTTTCTAGAAGATTTCCCTGTAACCACATTAATTCTACCACTACCTCCCAGTCTGAATTCATTGGTTGTAGAATTGCATCTATATTTCTTTGTATCCTGGTATATGGCATGAAGTAGGTGCTGACCCAGGCATGATGATGCACACCTGTCATTCCAGAACTCTGGAGGCAGAGGCAGAAGCATCAGAATTCACGGTTATTCCCAAGTTACACAGTTAGTTTGAAGCTGCCCAAACTATGAGATACTCTATCTCAAGAATAAATGGGTAAATAAATAAAGTATTGCTGAACAAAATATTTAGAGACTAAAAAGAGAAACAAGTAGCCACTTAGACATGGCCAGCTAGAAACAATGATAAACCAGGTGTGGTAGAACACACTTGTAATCTCAGCACTCAGGAGGCAGAGGCAGATGGATCCCAGGCTAGCCTGGTCTACAGAGTAAGTTCCAGGACAGCCAGAGGTTCATAGTAAGATCCAATCTCAAAACAATAACAGGCAAACAAAAACCCAAGACTATACCTCCGCGGGTGTGCTGTTGGGCAGGTGTGCTGTTGGACGGGTGTGCTGTTAGACAGGTGTGCTGTTAGACGGGTGTGCTGTTGGACAGGTGTGCTGTTGGATGGGTGTGCTGTTAGATGGTGTGCTGTTGGACGGGTGTGCTGTTGGACAGGTGTGCTGTTGGATGGGTGTGCTGTTAGATGGTGTGCTGTTGGACGGGTGTGCTGTTGGACAGGTGTGCTGTTAGATGGGTATGCTATTGGACGGGTGTGCTGTTAGATGGTGTGCTGTTGGACGGTGTCGTGTGCAACCTCACCAGCAAGGAAGACACAACACCAGATCCTTCTCTCTCCAGTTTATTCAGGCCTTTTATTATCTTCTTATCTTTCACTCACTCACTCTCACTCTCAGACGAACGACCCCAGGGGGAAGTCCGCTCATGGCTAAATACCCTCTGGGCCTCCAATCCCGGTAAGCCACGTGGACATCGCCCATAGGTCCTGAGATGCAGAAGCAAGCCACCATCCTCGCCTACAGCCAATAAGGAGTTGTTTACTCCCAAGAGCACTCACCATCAGAAAGGTGGAAGGCGGAAACCAGCGCCACCTTTAGGGCGTGGTACAATGCAGCTCTCCACAGGACGGGTGTGCTGTTGGACAGGTGTGCTGTTAGATGGTGTGCTGTTGGATGGGTGTGCTGTTAGACGGGTGTGCTGTTGGACTTCACAGCAGCTGTGGTGGCAGCTGTCTCCTGACACTTACCTCACCCCAAGTCTCCAGAGCGTGTCCAGAGCACTCTCAAGAATGTGACTTTAAATATCCTGACCTTGACAATCCTGCAGCCTTTGATCCAGGTCATGTGAAGCTGATACAGGAGTCACCCAAGGTGCCAAGAAAGTAAAACTGCTTCCCTGAGGCTCTCAAAACACTGTCTCATCGGGTGTGGTGGAGAGAAGAAAATACACACGAAAAAGGCTGGAAATCAGTCGCACTCATGCATGCATGCCTAATACACACACATGCACACACACACACACATACACACACATACACCTATTGTCCCTTGTTTGTACAAGGGACACCAAGTGAACACCCCAGACATACTTGTTGCACATTCAGTAGCTGGACCAGTAGCCCAATTAGAGTAAAGTTCAAAGAAACGATGGAAGACCATAGACTCAGGGCGGATGAGCCCTTGGCATTGCAATCTGTATGCCTCCCTAACTGTCTTGGCTCTGGAATCCATTTTGTTTTGTTTGTTTTGAGATCATGAAATAACTACATTCCTCCCTTCAAATGTTCTAATATGCCCCTCTTGGCTCTTATTCAAATCCATGTCTCTTCTTTCATTATTTGTTATTACATTAATAGAAGTATGTGTATATACATATATATTCCTAAATATAACCATTACACAGACTGTTCTGTTACTTGTGTGTATACTTTAAGGGCTAACCATTTGGTATGTCGTCCTTCGGGGAAGACTATGTCCCTGACTCTCAGAATTCCTTAGTTGCCTGTAGTTCTGTGTGCAGGGTTGTAGCGTGTTACTCTTTCCGTGGTCCACCCTGGCATGTCTGTTGTTGCTGTCTTTGTTCAGCTCATGTTTGGGCAATTATGCAGGTGAGACTTTATGACTGTAGCTACTGACATTCCTAGGAGACATAGTCTCACAACAAACTCCCTGACCCTCTGGCTCTCAGAGTCTTTGCACCCTGAGCTGTATATTCAGGAGTTTCTTTGTCAATGTACCCAATGGGACTGGGCTTCACAATTCTGCATTTTTGATTGGTTGCAGATTTCTAGAATGGGCTCTGTCTGGTGCAAAAAAAAAATTTCCTTGGTGAGGGGCCACCCCTACATTTGAGGAGTTAGTAAATATGGTTCTGTCAGACTCTTCCCCATCTATGCCCTGCACAAGGTACATATACTGCAAAGACAAAACACTCACCCCATTACCTCAGAGTAAGGAGTGTGTAACGGCCTTAAAGTCAACATTCTCAAGGTGGGTTTCCCTAGCCCGATCCAATTCTACATGGAAGGAATCACAATTTTAGAGATAAAGCCTAAGAAGTTGTATTGGGGGGGGTGCATTTTATATGTGGGTGCACACTCCTGTGGAGACCAGGGGATGTTTCTCAAGAGTCGTTCTTTGGGTTTTGACACAGGGTCTGTTAGCAAGCTTCAGGGATTCACTGTCCCACCCCCACATCTGGGATCAGTAGCTGGCAGATCATCTACTTTTCTCCATGGTGCTGGGGATTGAGCTGCAGGTCCTCAGGATTCGGCAAGCACTTTGTGGACTGGGCTTATCTTCCTAGCTGCAAGAAGCTGTATTTTAATGAACTTCCTGTGATCTGAAAATATAAGAACCCAGTGCTTCATGGTCCAGCCCTAAGAAGACTGACTCCTACTGTCTGGGAAATGGAGAAAAATATCGAGAGCAGCAAAGTCTTCTACTCATCATCTCCACCACTCTGGCAATATATCTCCTGGTGTTGACTTCAAGTTTGTTTCTGGATGATCCCAAGAGCCAGCATATAAAACCAGACATCTAGATGAAACTAGTCTTTGAGTCTGGGTGGTGCTGATGCTGACAGCTGTCTTCTGTGTGCTCCGTTCAGGACCAGGAAAATGTTGTTTGATCCTCTAAGCAACAGGCTTTAGCGGTCTGCCCAAAGCCCCAGCTTCAAGCATAGTCCTGAACTACACCTTAGAGCAAACTGAAGGAACATGAAGGAAGGTGCTTAAATCTGGTCCTTGCTCATAGGCTGTACCCACTCACATCCATGAGAGGAATGTTGGTCCCCCTGGGCTCAGGCTGTGTCAGGGAGCAGGTGGGGAGCATCTTCATTGATACTCCAGTCTGCCGTGTGACGTGTGTTCACCTCTGTCTGCTTCCATATGCCTGATAATGCACCACATACCTCAAGTGCCTGCTCATTTACTCACGAGCATATCTTGAATCCAAGTTTCTAAGCCTGCCAGGTTTCGAGATCATAGTAATTTTGTTTTGTTTGTGTTTCTGAAACAGGGGTCTTTCTATATGTCCCTGGTTGTCCTGGAACTCACTACGCAGTCCTCAAACTCTGAGAGATCCACTAGCCTCTGCCTCCAGAGTGCTGGAACTAAAGATGTACACCATAACACCCGGCTTAGTTTTGGGGTTTTTTGTTTGTTTGTTTGTTTTTTAAGCAAAGCATCCTCTTATCAATGCTACATTTCCTCTCTTCTGTTTTTGAGCCAAATAGTTTGATGATAAAGTTACCTGTCAATAGCAGATTACTAACAGTACCAAGAAACAGCCAATCCAATTCAATGGTCTCAGAGATGTTATTGCTACAGCCACTAAGCACAGAACCCACATCCCAAGAAGTCAAAGAGAAGCCTGGGAGCTGGAGAGACCAGCTACAGTAGAAGACTGTAGTCTCCCAGCTCCAGATGCAGGGTCTCACAGCCTAACCCTTCTAACTGAACCAGTTCCACTTTTAGGGCCCTGGCTCTGCTGTTCATGAATTAGTTTCTCTATTAGTTGGGAAAATTTAGAGCAAAATAAACAAAACTCCAACTCAACTGGCTGAAGCAAAGCAAGACACCTATCACCTCGGTGTTTCTGTAGAGTGGGGAAGAGGTGACTTTGAGCTTGATCCAAGAGGTCACAGTGTCACAAAAGACACAGGCCCTCTCCTCCATCTCTACTCTGTTTCTTGATGGTTTCTTTGCCATCAAGTTTGAATAAGAATGTCCCCTGGAGGTTCATATATTTGAGTGGCACTACTTGAGAAGGGTTAGGAGGTGTGGCCTTGTTAGGACAAATGTGCCACTTAATACCAGATAAGAAAGCTATCTCCAGGGCCTTCCACATAGGATCACAGAAACTGAGACACATGAGGGGAAGTACTTAGAATGACTTCTTGGGGCTGGAGAGATGGCTCAGAGGTTAAGAGCACTGACTGCTCTTCCAGAAGACCGGGGTTCAATTCCCAGCAACCACATGGTGGCTCACAACCATCTATCTTGAGATATGGTGCCCTCTTCTGGCACACAGGCATAGTGGAGGCAAAATGTTGTATACAAAATAAATTTTTAAAAAATTAAAAAAAAATAAGAATGACTTCTGTTCTCCTGGCCTGGACAATAGAGAGACACCCAGTGACACACACAGTAGGAATCTAGATTCTTGTTGGTCATGGTTAAGCCTGTCTATAATCCCAGCACTTGAAAGATAGAGGCAAGAGATTGTTGCCAATTTGAAGTTAGCCTGCTTACATTACTGAGTTCCGGTTCAGCCAGGGGTACATAGGGAGTCCCCATCTCAAAACAAAACACTGTAGGAGGCCTGCACTCCATGTCTTCACACACCACAGGATCACATGTAGCCATAAGGCAGCCCTCATATCCATTACCACTACCACCATGCTGCCAGCAGCCCTCTTGAGTGGATACCACATGGCCAGATCACAACCTTGGATGTAGCCTGGGAAACTCATCCAGCCTGCATACAGGACAACCTAGCCATAACTATGCTCAGTATAGTCCTGCGAAATGGCACAAGAAACCATAGGCCAGGCTCCTGAGCACCCTGCTCTTCAGAATTAGCTGAGGTGCTTCCTCATAGTCCATCCAGCTAAGTCCCAGCTTCTCAGAACTCAGTGTCACAAACTTCAGGCTGTCCCCGAGTAGCTGACTCTCACACTCTCACTCTGCCTTCCCAAGACCTCCACACAAATGGACTGTCTGAACTCAAGTCTCAGACTCTGTTATAATCCCCCGCTAAGAACCACACAAGACACTCAGACAAAAGAAAACACAGAACTGGGCTGAGGGACACTTCCACGTTCACCTGTCCCTTTAAAATGCCACTGCAGCAATATGATTTTGGCAGAGATGAGGTGAGGTCTTTTCTCAGACTACAGAACCTCCAGCCTGTGTTTGCCCCTGTTCGCCCCTCTCCCTTAGACATCCTCTTTTGACACAATGCTTCCCTGGGTTCCCTCCCACATCCTGGCCACTATTTTCAGTCTCCTTTGTAAAATACAGTGGGTGGTGTTGGAGCCGGGTGATGGGTGCATGGGAGGTTAGAGCCATGTTCTACCCTTCTGTGTGTTTTAGACTTTCCAAAATAGTTTTTAAGAATAGCTTTTTGTACGGAGTAGCTCATCTCTTCCCCCATCTACCTAGCAGCTCTCAAATATACAGAGGATTACATAAACACCACCCGGGGGTCTTGTTAACTGGACACGCCCTTTTGCCCTGCTTGACACATGCCTCGTGTTTTTTCTGATTTTATCTCCAACACACTTCTTTGCTTTCACATTGTCCCAGCTACACTGGCCCTCTTTTTTTCTTTAAACAAGCATGTTAGAATGTTCTCTATGCTTCTGTGACTTCCAGTCTTGCACAGTAATATCTGATACGTGCCGCTACATGACGTCTGTTCAAATGTCACCCGGTTCTAACAGTCATTCCAATAACCTGCAAATATGCACACACCCTATCACACTGACCTGCTCTTTGGCTCCATACACCTACCACTCTCTAAAAATATCTGGTTTATTTGTTTCCTTGGCTCTTGTCCCCAGCTCCAACTTGGCTAGCACTCACGGAAGGCAAACTGTGTTTTCTCTACTCCAATCATGGCATATTCCTCAATCAAGATGTATTAGATGAAGAGATAAATTAGTAGGCAAATAGGTAGGTAAGTAGGTAGGTAGATAGATAGATAGATAGATAGATAGATAGATAGATGATAGGTAGGTAGGTAGAAAGATGAAAATAGGTGATGATAGATAATGAATAGATGATGAAGATGAATAGATAGACAGGTAGGGTGATAGTATATAGGGCTCAGGAAAGAGCTAGGGCAGTAGATTAAGTAGTAGCAATAATTTCATGTTTCTGGAATATGTTTCTGGCCCAGACTTTTTGGGCCTGGACCAGAGGTTTGGACCCACTCTCAGCCCCACTGACACCTAGGCCCAAATAATCACACAGATGCTTGTATTATTTTTACACTGATTGACCTAGGGCCCAAACATATAACTTGCTAATTCCTTCATCTAAACTCAACCCCTGATTCTGTTCAGCCATGCAGCTCAGAGCAGCATTTCAGCTTCTTTCCTCTGTGTCTGTTACTGTCTCTGTCGCATCCCTGTGATGTCTGTGGCATCTGTGTCTGGTGTCTATCTCTGCTCTGAGATGTTCCCAAGTTTTCTTAGCCTGGTAGCCCCACCCACACTTCCTGTCTGCCTTTGGCCAATCAGCTTTTATTAAACTCCTAGGCAGGACAAATATTTACAATGACAGGAAACAGGAGCAACATAATATAATCCCACTACAGTTTCATGGAATGGTCTGCCCAGGGAGAGTGGGTAGAGGAAGACGAGAATAGAATCCAAGAGATCATCACCAAGAGAAAAGGAAAGACAAGGAGCCTGGGAAGGAGACTGGGAGTGAGTGGCCAGAGAGCAGGACAAACATGAGAGGGAGAAGTGGCAGAGGAATCCGAAGAGATGAGAGTGTGATCGCAGGGTGCCACAGACAGATCCAACAAGGACAGAGTTAGGCAGGGAAGCACCCACTGGGTTCCTGCCACTCGGAAGCACCAAGAGAGAGCCAGTTCCAGCAAATTGAGGTTTGGCAGGCAACCAGCAAAAGCTGTGGGATAAATGTTCCACCTTCTGCCATGTGGAAGGACAACTCAGATGTCCCTGGAAGGAAACAGCAAGATCCAAAGGCCACCCCGACTTGCTTCTCTCTTGCCTACTCCATTCTTCTCACCCATCACCCCCCCCTGTCTTCCCTGCTTCCTGGGTCTCTCCCATACGGAACATAAGCACAATTCCTGTCTCAGACTTAACGGCCAGGAAATCAAAATATATTGTATGGGGCAGGGGGTAAGTTTAAAAAAATGACTGTGCTTCTCATCTCTTTTATACTAGGGATAGGAAGGAGGATGGGGCATTGGAAAAGCTTGTTGTTATACCCCATTGCCCAACATTGGCTGGTATACCCAGGTCTAATTTGATTACAGTCACAAGGGGAAAGGTATTATGAGTGGTTTAGAGAATGAGACCTCAGCCCTGAGATGAGATTGCCATTCAGAACATGCCGATGCCAATTCCATCCATCCTCAGGGCATCTTAATCACCAGGACCAGTGAGTGTGGGAGCTGTCCACAGGAATGGAATATTTTTTGGACTGAAGAGATGAATCAGTAGTTAAGAGCGCTTCTTGCTCTTGTAGAGATCCTGAGAGTGGTTCCCAGCACCTACGTGGTAGCTCACAACCATCTATAACTCTAGTTCCAGAGGATTTGACTCCCTCTTCTGGCCTCTGAAGGCACTGCACCCATATGCACATAACCACATACAGACAAAAATATCTACACATAATTAAAAACCATTTTTTTAAAAAAGCCCATTTCAATTCCCATGCACTAACCAAGGCTATGGATGGGCACATACAGTTTGTATTGCCATTCTGTCCAGCACCCTGAGTGGAGCTGGAGCCCGGGGAACAGAATGAAAGGATCCCATACAGCCATCCTAGCCTGAAAGTGTCAGGTAGACACTATTTATACCCATGTTAAAGAGCAGAGGCTAACTTGCCTTGTTCCAACTCCAAGAATGCTTAGTTTAGATTAGATTATGCTAGAAAAACAACTTCTCAGATTGATTTATCCCATGTAACCCAGCCTGCACAGATGTCCAGGAGGATCTACTGGCATCATGCTCACTCCAAAACTCAGCCTGACCGAACAGTCTTTATCTGCACATTGCCCATCGCTGAGTCAGAGGAAAAAGAACTCGGAAGCATTTTTGAATTAGCAATTGAATTCCTGGCCCAGAAATGAAATGTACGTCTTCCACTTACAACTCACTGGTTACAACAAGCCAGATGGCTCCATCCAACAACAAAAGGCCAGAAAGACAGATCCTTCCATATGTCAGAAATCAAGGAAGCAGAGATATTTGGTTAACAGTGCAAAACCTTCAGAGACTATCATGGAGAAGTGACCTTTGACAAATATTTTAGTCTTCAATAGATGAGATATAGGGCCAGAAGGAAGGCCTCCTGGACAGAATCGTCTGAGGACTCACCAACGCTTCACAATAGCTGGTAAACCTGACCAAGTTTCTTCACACAAGGAGTTGTGTTGTATGAAGTTTCTGGCCCAGCCTTTCTGGCCTAGCCCTGAGGTTCTGACCCACAGACCTGCAGACCCACAGAAACACAGACACTTACATTAATTACACTCTGCTTGCTGATTGACCTGGGGCCCAGGCATATAACTTGCTAACTCCTTCATCTTAACTCCACCCATGATTATGACTCTTATCTTGTTTGGCCATACGGCTCAGTACCTTTTCTTAGAGCAGCATTTCAACTTCTTTCCTCTGCATCTGCTGCCATCTCATCATAGTGTCTCAGTGGCATGTGTGCCCTGTTCTTCCTGTTCCCAAAGTTTTCTCAGTCTGGTAGCCCTGCCCACACTTCCTGTCTGCCTTCAGCCAATCAGCATTTTATTAGACCAGTAGGAGGGACAATTATTTACAATGTAAAAACATCATCCCACTACAGAGTTGGGGGCTGATCTGGAGTTCAGAACCGGACAGGAAATCTGAACAGAGTGGGAAATACTTTGAATCACATAGAAACATTTTATACTCTAAATAGATTCTTGGCAACAGGAAGCCACCAGAGAAGCTTTAAGTAGGGAAATAATATAATCTGATTTGTATTTTCGGAAGATAATTTTGGCAGCACAATGGGAATGTTGGAAGGAAAAGAGACCAAGAGCTAGGAGACTCTAGCTGTTGCAGCAGTCCAGGCAAGCCGAGAGGAAGAGGAGGCTGGAACATGCCTCGGAGGCCCCTTCCCACCCAAAGAGGACCACTCTCGTTCACGCCTTTTCACTTTCATGGAAATAGTCAAACATGAACAAGAGTAGAGAGATAGTTTAGCATACCCCAATATTATGGCAGCCAACCCTTAGCCACAAATGGTTAATATCACCTCATCTATATGTATCCTCTTACCCTACCACCCCGCTAACTCCTCAAAAAGCAATATCTGTTACCTCAAACTGTAGTTTCTTCAGTATGTATCCTAAAAGATAAAGTATCTACTATTATATCAAAACTAACATCAAGCCCAAGCATATAACTTTGATCCCAGCACTCAGGAAACAGAGGCAGACAAATCTGTGGGTGTTCAAGGCCAGCCAGAGTTATCAAAAACATTCCACTAATATAAAGTTCTCTGTGGTCTTTTTAACTGTCACAGTTGGCTTGTTGAACTGGCATGCACATTTCATACCAAACACTGCCACCACCCCCCCCCCGGAGATCATTTACCCTATAGAATTGTCCAAATTAGAAATTTTACTGACTGGCTCACCCAGTGTCAGTCAGTTTGTTTGCTTTCTTCCTATGTTTCCTGTAAACTGGTGAGTGGACCTAAAACTTCCCTGTCTAAAAAAAAATCTACACTTATTTTGTATGGAAGTGTCTCTGTGTGTGCCTGTGTGTGTCTGTATGTGTATATGTGTGTGTGTGTATGTGTGTGTGTGTATGTGTGTGTGTGTGTCTGTGTCTATGTGTGTGTATATGTGTGTCCGTGTCCATGTGTCTGTATGTGTATATGTGTCTGTATGTGTATGTGTTTATGTGTGTGTGTGTCTCTGTGTGTCTGTATGTGTATATGTGTGTGTCTGTGTGTATGTGTGTGTGTCTGTGTCTATGTGT